>CCAG010011662.1:0-90930 GCA_001077435.1 Glossina morsitans morsitans | reverse complement strand
CAAATTAGTTTAAAGTTATGTTTAATTGAAGCAGTAAATATTATGGTATTAATGTTCTGGCGCGTGTTAGTTGATATTTTCCAAGTGTAAACTGAATATAACATTGACAAGAAAAAAAGAGAAAAGAAAATAGAAAGGAGACAGTGTTCTCTTTCTCCGAATGTGAATCACTTGTTTATTATCGTTCTCTTGATTTTTAATCAATGCACTTTGGGACACACGTACATAGGGTCATCAAATTAGTGTTTTTTTTTTTTTTGTTAATTTGTAATAAAAAACCTGAACGATAAAAGATATCAATACGAATTTTTTCCATTTTATATAAAAAAAAAAAAAAAAGGTTTATGTAGATGACCGCCGATGGACTAGGACCTGGAAGATAAATTTTTGTCACCTTTCTATATAAATCGGCTCTTCTT
Organism: Glossina morsitans morsitans; assembly: GCA_001077435.1. Classification (NCBI taxonomy): domain Eukaryota; kingdom Metazoa; phylum Arthropoda; class Insecta; order Diptera; family Glossinidae; genus Glossina; species Glossina morsitans. The sequence goes on along the minus strand of CCAG010011662.1, from coordinate 90,511 downwards.
TCATCGACAGCACGCACGATCTTGGTGGATAAGGTCACTGAGAGTTCGTCGTTTATTGGATTAAGCGAGTACCCCAACATGACCTCCATAGTAATAGTTCGAATAGATAATTGCGGGCGGAACAATGTGTACAGCGAACTTTATTCAGAGGGACAGACGGGGAGACGGACATGCTTAAATCGATTAAGAATTTGATGCTGATCACGAATATATATACTTTGTGGGGTATCTCTGATGCTTTCTTTTGGGCGTTGCAAACGTTTTGACAAAATGAATATATCCCTCATCCTTCTGTGATGGATATATTTAAGTTGTATGTAAAATTTCTTCCGACTTATTTCTCTAGATTCAAGAATTTATTAAATGCAATGAAAATCCTTAAATGTCGGCAAATGTCAAAATATTCATAAAATACTATAATGCAATAAAATGTTTGCTTAACATACTTTTATGCTTAAAGAGAAAAATCTATTAAAGACTAGTCGAGAGCAAAGATAAAAAACTGGTTTTTATAAACTTAATGTTAAAAAAAAAAATAATAATTATAATAATAATAATAACAATAATAATTGGCATATTTTATAGAATGACAAAAAAAAAAAAGCTTAAAATTTCTATTAGAATTATTTTAAGGTTAAAAAAAAAAAAAAACTTATAAAAGCCGCTTATAAACTGCATTGTACGGCTTGCAGGAAATAAAAAGAAATTTAAAAAAAATATACATAATAACTGAACACATAAATATTTGAAATTCTATTTGAAAATTAATGCTTAACTTATAGCTTATAACTTTAGTAAAAAAGTGTAAAAAATTTGGAAAAATTCGATCACATTGTTAGAGTTTTTGAAAATTGTTAGATCAAAAACTTTGAATATATTATTGGGAAAATGCTCGTCTTATACTTTTTGAGAAGATTCGTATCACTAATTAGTGAAGAGCGTAGATTTCATTTATAACTTTTGCGAACAGTATTCACAATGTATTCACAATTTACTTACAATTTTACAATGCTCTAATTCTCGTTCTGGCCTTGTCCGGTCGTGACTCGACTCAATTAACTGACTCAACCGACTTTCGACTCTCTCATATATTCTGCTTATATATGCCCGCTGTGACAAGGAAGTTAACATTACCTAAATTCATCGAGACATTTTTGATCCGCTAATCCGTATTTTTCCCTTTCGATTTCTGCCAATCGTAGTTAATTTTTTTTAACAGTGCACTTGGTTTTCGCTTCTTTAAAATTTAGTTGCTTAGTATAATCCACTAAATTTCATGAAACGCAAATCATGAAAAATGGCATTTCCCTAACAACGTATTAAATATTTCCTATATTTATATCTCTACAGAATAGCTATATATACCTAATTAAGTTAATTGAAAAGTTGATCGCGACTCGAAATGATATAAATGGAAATTTATAGTCTTTCAAGGGATCATATCAATAAATGAGTTTTTTATATCTGAAGCAATTTTGTCGATGCTTACCATTTCAGCACAATTTGGTTTGTATCACCATCACCGAGGGACGAAGAGTATCCACCATTTTTTAAAACGTTTGCAACGTCCAGATGGAAGCTTCAGAGATACTATAAAGTATATATGTATTCTTGGTCAGCATCAAATTCTGAATCAATTTAGGCCTGTCCCTCTGTCCGGCCGTCTGTCTGTGTAGTACGTATGGTAAACATCCTTGTGATCGCAAGAATTAACCTATCGACTTAAAATTCGGCAGAAATATTGGGAGTTCTTGCACACAACACACTCTGATACCAACACTGTTTTCAAAAATAAAAACAAATTTTTTCTTTTTTTTGCTCGTTACTTATAAACGACAACGGATACCCCCAGAAAAGTTTACATTTATACTCTAGGGAGTGAATCGATCACGTTTACCCAATATTACAGGATATTAAAGTTTCTATTTTTTTGCCAAAATATTTGCAGGTCGATCGATTAATATGAAATGTGAACCGTTCTAGACATGTTTGTCAGTCCGTCTATCCATCTGTCTGTTAATTGCTGTGGTAAACGTACTTAAACGACGGCAGAAATGCAGATATAAATTTCCCCCATTTATTCGGCAAAAATAGATATAATCAGCCACGCCTACACCAAGTTATAAGTGATCAAATTTCAAGTTTTTCGCTCTTTCTTGGTGTTTTCTGCCTATTACTGATAAGGTAAACAAGACGGAATATTGAAAACTATTCTGTACATTGCTCACATGCAGATATATAATCTGCTTAAAAATGTGTTAAGTCTAAAGTGAATGGGGTTGATTGCACAAGGTGGAGGATTTGTTTTTTCTTAGCCGTGAAATCAATTGGGTATCGAACAAAAGGACTCGGAGAGTGGAATGCGACAAGTTAAGTGTGTTAAGTAAACATAGCGATCCATCACGATGTGGTGGATACATTTTTTTTCCACAATTCCGTCAATATGTGTTGAGGAGCAGATATAGGTAGGATCACGATGAAAGGTATCAAAAAATTCTGTCGCGGCCGAATGCAATTTGCTTTCTTCTTATAAAACATGAAGTTTTCGTAATAATACTTAAATATTGATATTCCATGAATTCGTTCTGCGCTTTGCTATATAATTTTATTTGAGCTATAGGACAAGTCTCATCATTCTAAAGAAATGCAATGCAAGCGTTGTTTACATTATTTATGACAATCGACTAACTCTTTATGTCAAAAAGAAGTACGATAACACAATATGCTCGATATCAAATTATATAAGCTTTAGGGAATCTCTGAAGCGTATTCCGGCATAATACAAACGCCAGAAGAGATCTTTGATACTGACTTTAACGACACTGACACGTTTACTCGGTGGACTTTTAAATGTATTAACTTAATGTGGTTTTTTTTTTTTTTTAAACATTGTATATATGTATGTAGAATAAGACACGGCTAAGAAGGAATTAAACTAAAGCAGATCCCTATTGCATGCATTCATCATTGTATTGACGAAAGAAAAGCAAACACACTTACAATTCGAAAGATTGTGTTGGCGGTGTGATACAACATTGAAAGATGAACAGAAACGTGCTTGAGAGCAAACCACTGCGATGGGAATATATTTTTTTATAAATTGAAATGTTTTCGCATTAAATTGCTATTTGCGGCGTTTTCATTAACTAACGCAAAAGACAAAACTGTTGCATGAACGTACAAGTCATTCAACATCAATTAAACTATAACATCAAATGATGTAAGTTTTTTAAAAAAAGGCTTGTGTTGTTGATACTGTGACTTTTGATTTAAAAATAAATTTTTTTTTTTTCAAATTTCAACTGATTTATGTTTTAAATTAAGCAAATTATGCTAACAAAGCTGTTTTAAAACAAAGAGTATATATATATATATATATATATATATATTACTATATATATATATATATTACTATATATATATATATTACTATATATATATATATGTATACATATGTACAATGATTAAAAATGTGTCAGTATTTATGTTTCTATTTGACTAAGCACACAAAAAAGAGAACTGCGGCGCTTTAGTCTTTAATTAATATTTTATTTATCTCCGAATTAATAATGAAATGATGTGTTAATACCTTTCAATTCATAAATTCATTTACAATGTTTATCCCTAATCATATAATTGTGCAATTATATTTATACATATGCATATACATTGTTTCTATGCGTTTATATTAAAAGTGTCATATATAGCATGCGTTTAGGCTTACAATTCAATGACTATTTGTAGCTTACAATTATGTAAACGAAATATTGAAAATTTCAAAGCCCTAATAAAACTGGCATTTGATAAATAATTACGAAAACAAAATCACTTTACGATGCATATATTAACATATATTGGAAATTTTTTTTATTTTAGAAAGAAAAAATTATTTCAATTTTTGGATATATTACCCGTATATCATGTTAAACATAGTCAAGCTATTAGCAATCATCATAATAATGGTGGCATAGGCGGAGGCAACGACGTCGGTGGTGATAATTTTAGTCGCGTTAATCTAAGCCCAGCTGGTAATAGCGTTTCCGAACATTCATCACCGCAGACTCCTCAAATGGTAATTGCCAACATGAAATCGAATATAGTGAGAGCAGAACGTGATTGTGAAGCTGATCACCGGCAGCACCAACAACAACAACAACAACTTTTACAGCCTTCACAAACACAATTGCAGCAACGCCGTTTAAGCCCTGCAGCACAATTTTATCGCAGCTCTTGTTTTAGTTTCCCAACAGAAACATTATTACTGAATATGACAACCGGAGAGCTGATTGATACCAATGAAAGGTATACCGATGTGTGCATATACTCGCAAGTCATAAATATTCGCCCAACAGCTTTTATGGCACACTATTATTTACGTATATACGCTAACATATGAACACGTATACATTTACATATTCACAATGCCAACATATGAACACGCACACATTTACATATTCATATGGAAGGGTCGACATTGTTTGGTAATGGCTTTGGCGGGGCGAAATGAAAAATCATTTTCCACTCAGAAATTACAGTACACTTAAGTGGAAAAACTCTCATGTCCACAAAAACAAATATCCTTTCCTTTTTTTTTTCCTTTTTATATATATATATATATATATATATATATATACATACATACATAATTTTGATGGTTTTACACTTTATGGCACAGGCCTAGCATATGTTTTCTCGTTTCTTGTCTCTTCACATATTTGTGCAAAAGTGCACACATTAAACTGCGTATACGATATAAGTCATGTTCACGAGTTTTATTTTTTTTTTATTTTTTTAGTTTATTTATTTTATTATTTTTTTTTTTTATTGCCATTGTTTTCATTGTTTTCACTTAAGGTTTCATTACAGTTTTTTTTAAGAGGATTTGCTAAATAGTACTTAAATAGCGTTCGCAGAGGGATTATGTCTAATAGAGTACCCAATAGATCAAACATATACATATACATATATATATATATATATATATATATATATATATATATATGTATTGTGTAGCCATTTATACGAAATATTTTACTGCGTATGCACTCGAGCGATGGAACTTAATGTTAACGATAATTGAATATCTTTAAATTGTTAAAATATTGAAAACATTTTTTTCAAACTTAAACGTTACTTAACGCACGGGAAGTGAAAAGGAAGCTTTTATAAGCCTTTACTGAAAACAATGCATAAGAATAGCAAAGTGTTTCGTCAATTTTTATACGCAAGATTAACTTGTTTTTGTTTTTAATATGTCCGATCACTCAGGGCGATATGCCATAACACGATGACGGTCGAAACGAAGCAAAGAAAGGGAAAGAGATAGCGTGTGTGTGCCCAAGCGGTAAGTGTTATATCTTTTCCGTCAGAACACTCACTACAGCCTTGAGCGAAGTAGTCGCTTGGTAGTCGCGACCGTTACTTATTCGATGCATGTGATATTCATGCGGCATATTAAATTTATGTGAATGTATGCGACATGCAGAAAAACTGGAGATAGGCCCATCTTTTATTTGATCTTGTTTGTCCGTCTGTCCGTCTTGGGTCGTTGTCTTCTACCTCTTGCATGTGGCAATTTTTTGAGATGTTGTAGCGAAATTTGTTACAATGACATGTTTAGGCCCAAGAACGAACGATATTGAAAACTGTTCGAATCGGATAACCTTCTCGATCATTTCCCCATATCACACCTTATTTGGAGAAGGCGTTAAATGAATAACTGTAGGGTAGTGTAGGGTATTTGATGATGGATCATGGCCCACTATAGTGTTTTTACCTGCTTTTCAAATGATTTTGGAAAAAGATTACTGGTTATTGCTTGCGGGCTGTAATCACATTATAGATCACTACCGTCTTCTCGCTTCAAATTTCTATGATTTTACTAAATATTTGCAATAAATTTCATAGCATTGGGAATTGTCTAGTAAAATATGCTATCTTTTGTGGGCGTACAACAAACAATTTCAATCGTGATTTGTGTGCATTAAATAAAGACGCAGGTATTAATTTGCAAATTTATACCAAAGAAAGAAATTTGAGTAGACTGACAGATGGACGGACCAATGTACTAGTCGAATCGATTTGAAAGCTTACTCTGATCAGGAATACGTAAAGAATAAATATGTTATCACAATTAACGAGATCGAAACATTATTAACAATGTCTTGTACTCTCTTCATTTCTCGCTTTTCCGTGTCTAACTAATATACGAACTTTATGAAGGATATAAACGGAATCTCTTACCACATAAGCAATTGTTCACTTTTAATGAATGTAAATTGTTACAAAGTAAAAAAAAAAAAAAACAAAAAACATAAATTGCAAACATTGTTGAAGTTTGTATCCGTTTGATAGGCAAACGTCCAAGGTCACTAAAACAAGATGTAACCCGAAAAGGAACAAAGAGCAATAGTGATAACTTTATGAAAGCGCTAAGAATAACAATTACATTTTCAATCATGTAAAGTGCACATACCCTGTACACTTTACAACAAAATGCATTTACAGCAGTCTTAAAACACTTGTGGTGCAAGATGATATTGATATTAGAAGGATATATACAAACATCTAGATCCATGTCAATGGATTCAGATTCATTTTCGAAATCAGTTCAAGTCTGTGTGTGTGTGTCCATCTACTTAACGTCTGTTCGCAGTTTTCGGGAAATTCTGATGAAATTCGATAACTTAATCGGTCGTGACTAAAGCATGAACCCTGTAGGATCCAAACGACCACCACTTATATATAAGAAATATATATACAAATATAAGAGCACACCTTTTATAGAAGCCATTCTATGGGAGAAGTTTCCAAACGTAAACTGACTTCGGCCAAATTTACCCGAATTAATTTTTTCGTCAAACAATTTATTGCTCTTCAACCATTTTCCTCAAAGGATACTAAAATTTAAACTTTATTGCCATATAAAGCCTTACTTTCCATGAGAAACCTTATACGGGATGCGAACACTTCAAATAAACCTACGTGACCCAAATTTACTACGGTTTACTTTGTTGTCCAATTATGAACCAATATCTACCATGAAATATTGCAAAACTAGACCTTCTAACCATTGCAAAACTAGACCTTCTAACCATATCTATGGACTGAACCACACCAATTGACCTTAACGTCAAATTACTCTTCTAGAGCAATGTTCGTCATGAAATTATTAAAAATTATTCGTTTTTTCTAAGCAAAAAAAAAAAAACGTACTTTTCGTAGAAACGGTTACATATTATAGGAAGGATTCAGAAAATTGCCCATCCTACTCGAATTTTCTACATCACATTGATATGCTGAAATATCGAGCAATTCAGAAATTATGAGAATTGTAAATGTTTAGCACGTAAGGGCTTATTGAAGATGAGGTGTTAATGGGGAATGACCGTAAAAATAGTCCGATGGAATCCGTTTTCAATACAGTTCGGAGTTGGATCAAAACACTTAAATGCATTAAATATCGTCAACATATCTCACAAGCTGCCACTTGTAGTTAGGACATATATACAGATATCAGGCAATCAGATGGATGGAAAATAATTCTGAAATGATTGATACAATAAAAGATGTGTCGTTCTTAAGCTCTTCTGCACACCTCTGCTTTTCAATAGAAATAACAGGATGGGTTTTTGCTCATTACTCATTGACTATAGCAGATAAATCTACAAACAATTGAACATATATTCTATTGGCAATGCTGTGGTACCTGTACAAATGTGAATGCAAATTGACCACGCCTACCCAAGGCTATCAATATGTATTCAAAATTTAAAAATCCCTTACAGGGTATAAAATTTGAACAGTTTCAAATTCGGAATGCACCACTCTGTTCGTCTGTCTATCTGTCCATCTGCGCAACTATGTAGTGTCTGTGGTAAACATTCTCTCGCTGGCAAAGGTGAATATATCGCCGACAAATTTGCAAAATAAAGTGAAGATGACCTAAGCCTGTCAAAGAACACGCCTACAACGCCCAAAAAACGCCTATGCAACAAAAACTGTGATCATCTTTGCTTTCCGTTTTGTTGCCTGTTACTCATAACGTACAACATATACATCATATAAATTTCCACTTTTTTTTTGAACAACTGCTGTTGAACAAATTCAAACGAGAGACCAGCGACGAATAGCTGTGGTAGCCAGGCGGCCAGACAATTAAAGCATAGTTCAGATTAAATTTAACCCGATTCGCAATAAAAATATTTCGATAAAAGAAATATTGCCGAGTTTCTTATGCGATCGTTTAACATAGTCTCAGTCGCCCCCCACCCCCACCCCCCCCTGGCTTTTATTAATCATATCAAATCAGCATAATTATGATTTTAAAATAAAGTCGTCTAATCAAAAGTAAATTGGAAATTGGTACGTTTCCCAATTAACGCTGCGTTTGTGTATGTTTTTCCCCTGAAAACTAAAATAATACAAAATTGAACTAACGCAACATAAGTAGAACAGAAAGTATTTGCCAAGTACTGAGCGTTGAAAAATTTTAAAGGCTTCCATATGATAAGACTTAAGTGATTCTTGAGTCTTGAATATCTCCTAATGTTGGGAATGGAATTATTGTAAGACCGATGGCAGAATTTGAAAACGAGGACTTTTTTTTGGTATCCATTATCCACTAAGTAGATCATGAAAATCGATTACAGCAACGTATAGAATTTATGATTAATTGTATGTTGATAACTGTGGTGTAATAAGAATGAAATAAAATATCGAAACTGTCTACCTTGATATCTGGTATCTATCTAATCAGGTGTCAATGTCATTTGCAAAAATTTTCGCTAAGCTTTGCGTGACTAAACACACAGTAAATTTTTATTCAACATTTTTTGCAAACGTTTGAACACACTATCGTTTTTTATTCTTCCTTCCTTTCTTTATATTTTTTTTTTTTTTTTTTTTTTTTTTATGGATAACCATTCGATGAGTTGTGGGATTTTGAAAGCAAAAAAAAAAAAAAAAAAAAAGTAAGTAAAAAAACTTATAATAAAGAAATTTAAAAAATATCAGCAGTGGTGTAGCGCTACAAAATGTGGATAGCAATGAATACCTTTAAATTAACCTTTAAATCGAAGGTTATTTAGTCTTATTTACAGAAGGTTATCATTTATAGTGTTAGTTATATCTACAGGTAGAAAACGAAAAAAAAAAAAAAACAAAAAGAAAAGAAAATTTTACTGTAAAAAAATGTTTGCTTTCAATTAAACTCTGTGCAGTGAAATTCTAATAAGACACAGAATTAAGTAAAATAAGTTAAATCTTAAACGCTTTACTAAGTTTCTATCATAATTCTTTTTTTTTTTTCCCTCCAATGACTTCAGGTTTATCGCACATTTAGAGAGGACCAACAGGTAGTTTAACTTTGTTAAAGTGTTTGCTACGGCTAGAAGGAAGCTCAGGAGACTTCATAGATAATTCCTGATCAGTGTCAAGTTTTACACCGATCTAAGAATATTCGTTTGTCCGTCTTTGCTGTGTTTGTCCGTAATGGCTGTGGTAAAGGGAAGAAGTCATCTTCTTCCACTTCTTGCACGCAGCCTGGTATTGAAAATCAGCCAAATCTGTCGACAGATATTCCCTGAGAACACCCTTATCCTTCGAAAAAAATAAGAAATTGGTTTTTTGCTCATTACTCGTAAACCACACCAGATAAATAAACAAAAGTTTGAATGTACATTTTATGAGCGATGTTTTAGTATCTGTACACAATTAGGAAAATGTTATAGTCCATCGATTTATTTTCAATACCTTTAAAACGCGCAAAAGCAAGCCTCAAAAACCCCATAAAATATATAAAAAAGTCTTGGCCAGTTCTCAAATTCGCTATGCATCTAAGTATGCTCGCCTATTCTTCTGTCCGTCTGTCCGTCGGCCCGTTTGTTTATCTACCCAGCAGTGTAGCATTCTCTCGTTCGCGAAAATGAAGTTATCGCCTACAAATTTGCAAAACAATATGAAAAGTGATCAAAGGACACGCCTACCACGCTCAAACGTATAAGCAACAGAAGTTGTGAGCACCGTCGCTTTCCGTGCTTGTCAGTTGTTACTCATAAACTACTACACACATATAAACAACATAAATTTCCACTTTATTTTTGAAAATAGAGAAAATCGATCGCACCCATACAAAATATATCCCATTTTCAAGCTTTCATACGATAACAGTGATGGCTATGAAGGATTCGATCATGACCGAACATAATTTTCTTATTTGTTTTTTCTTTTACATTCGACCACCGAGGGCGTATTATGGTAAAATGTTTTCATATTTCTCGGATAATTTAAGTTGCGAATAACTATAAGTAAAATTATAATTTGGTTAATTTTTTTATTTATTTTTTATTTATTTTTTTATTTTATGGATTTTATGAAGTGTAAAATACTATTAGCAAAGTAAGATGATATAATGAAATGCAAACAAGAAAATTTACAAAGAGAAAAACAAATTAATTTACTTATGCGTTATTAGAAAGAGAACGAAAGCGAAGAATATGATGATTTGGAAGTGGAAGTGCATTTGAATTTATTTTTGTTGCATGTAAAAATGATTTGAAAATATTTCAAGTAGTCATTTTAACGTATAAGAAAAGTATTAAAAGTTAAGTGCGATGTATGTAGTAAATATTAATAGTCTTCGGGAAAGTAAAAATCCAAATTACACTTTAATTATAGCGTTCACATTAAAAGAAAATATTTTCTCTAACATTAAACATCAAATGGTATTAAAAAGCAAGAAAATATTCATATGCCCTTGCGCATCGTATACACAACGAATTACTGCTGTTTGAATTTATAATTGTACGACACACAAACATATATGTATTTTCGAAATCATTTCTTCATTTCTTCATTTCTCGTAAACAGATTCTCTTACACTTGATAGTCGATAAGTGCGGTATAAACAGAATTGTAATGAAATTTAGATAAGTTTTTTCTCTGTTCTCTGCTTTTATTCTCTATTTGTGTAAAATCGAAATAGTAATACCCGAATTACTTACAACTCTTTTAAATGTGAATTATAATTGAAATTTAATTATTCATCCCAAATATTAGGAGTGCAAATAAGTTTCCTTGGTTTTCTATCAAGAAACTTATAGGAATTTATTGTGAAAAAACGTCAGATTATATTTTATTCAAAGCAGTCTTCATTGCTAGCCGCTACCTTTTCTCATATGCCTTCTGGCAACATTCCGATGGCATGTCGGAAGAATTTTTCATGTTTTTAAGCTATCGGCCCGATTTTTGTTATCTTCATATGCTGTAAGGCGTTGCGTCAGGTAGACGATGTACCACCGATCCGAACAAACAATAATGAAAAGGGCCAATGTCTGCTATTCGCAGCGATGAGAACAGCAAACATTTCCTGAGCGAGTGTCGCTACATGGGCTCGAGTTCTAAACTCATATTGAAAATTTACGATATCATGACTTTTAAATTGAAAAAACTAAAAGCGTAGCATGTGTGGCAAGACCCAACATCAGATAATTTCATTTCACAATGAATTTTTTAAATCTACATACAATATCGCATGACGAATGATTGCCAGAATAGTGCGATTCAATCCATTTTGAATGATATTCGGAGGCCAAAATGCGTTTTCAATGAAAATCAGTACTGTCTGTGGCTTAACATCACATAGAAAGATGGACGGATAGGCATGCATAAATAAAACTGGGTTTATTTTAAAGCAATCTTTCCCACAAATTTAGACGTTTTATTTTTTCCTTACAATTCGTCTATGTGCTCTTCTTCGAGAGACTCATTCTACTATAATTTCCATCCTTCCCAGTTAGATATGGACAATCATTTAACGTCTCGCGTTTTATTTATCAAGGTTATCAAGGTTAAAAAAGTAATTATCCCACAAATTTACGTTAGCTTATCGTCATTGAAACCAAAGCTATGCTCAATATTATCCGAAAGATTCTGCGATATGCGTCGGGCCTCCAATACTCTGACATAGGCGCAAGTTACATAAAAGCTTAAAAAGAAAAATTATTAACATATATACATATATGTATATATATATATATCGGAGGGTAAATTGCGATCGTTAAATTTGTAATTATTATTTGTGGCTCCAAGACTCTCCGATATTATTCAAAGATATTTGCCTGTGTACTACAATCTTTGCTAATGAAATGGAATTTTTCATTAGATATCGCTTAACGACTTGGAAGCTATTTTGTGCTGCATCGAGTAAACGGTACGTCGATGCCGGTATTTCTACCACAGAAAGATAATGTTTATTAAACTCATTCTTCGTTATACTGTAACTGCCAAGAAGAGAACATGAATGGCCAAAAAGACAATATGCAATCCTGCGAGTCCTGCGAGGACTGTTCCCATCGGCTTTCAACTCGCGTGTCGCTTATGTAGCGTTTTGTAATCTTTGTTTTTTTTTTTAAAGATAGACATATGGAATTCGTTGATAAATGTGATCAAACAAAGCCTCTCTCTCTCTACACATATTTCTCTTTCATCTTTTTTTAAGATGAACACTAGAGATCACAAGTTTTGTATTTATACGAAAAGGGATCATTTTGATTCCCCTTGATTTGTGGAATTGCCATAGTTGCAAAAATGAAGATGGACAACTGACATTCGGCGCGAATAAAGCTTGATCGATTAAGAACTAAAATTAGAAAAAAAGAAAAACGAATGGTATCTGTCGACATATACATTGACATGCGTAGAGAAGAAACTGAACTCACCACAAAACAATTCCCATAAAGATGTAGTAGAAGAGCTCCTACCCAGATATTCATCAGAATCACTTCCTCGTCGGTAGTATTCCCGAAAAGCTCCTACCCAGATGTTCATCAGAATCACTTCCTCGTCGTTAGCATTTCTAAAAAGCTCCTACCTAGATATTCATCAGAATCACTTCCTCGTTGATAGTATTCCCGAAGAGCTCCTGCCCAGATATTCATCAGAATCACTTCCTCGTCGTTAGCATTCCTAAAAAGCTCCTACCTAGATATTCATCAGAATCACTTCCTCGTTGATAGTATTCCCGAAGAGCACCTATCCAGATATTCATCAGAACCACTTCCTCGTTGATAGTATTCCCGAAGAGCTCCTGCCTAGATATTCATCAGAATCACTTCCTCGTTGGTAGTATTGCCGAAAAGCTCCTATCCAGATATTCATCAGAACCACTTCCTCGTCGGTAGTATTCCTGAAGAACTCCTGCCCAGATATTCATCAGAATCACTTCCTCGTCGTTAGCATTCCTAAAAGGCTCCTACCTAGATATTCATCAGAATCACTTCCTCGTTGGTAGTATTGCCGAAAAGCTCCTATCCAGATATTCATCAGAACCACTTCCTCGGCGACTACAGTTACCGGTAAAATAGTTGATTTTGCATGTGTCGCTGACACTTTACATTTATTGAACATTTTCCGATACTAGGAAAAAAAGTGGACTAAAATGATCCCTTTTATTAGAAATACGTATATGTATATGTCGTAGGCATCCCGAAAACTACAAATTGATTACAAATATTTGAAGGGTTATTTTGTGTTATGAACAAAGGTCACCGAAAAAATTGTGAAACATTACATATGCGTTATAAAGATTCTTTTATGAAATTGAAAATTTGCAAAAAAAAAAAAAAAAAAAAATATATGAAAATGACGTCCTCGGTACGTTTAGTGTTAAGCTAAACAATTTTTGGAGCACTTAAGGAACGAAACAAGACGTTTACGTTCAATGAATATTTAATAGAAAACTTTGAATAATAATTTAAATTTATTTATTAGACTTAAAAGCAATGTTTTCGAAAATCAAATCAAACTTAAGCAGTCATTAGTTGACTTTCGAAAGAGTAATTGAATTAAAACCTGTCACAAAGTCAGTGCTGAAGTAATTACTCTAAATAGCATAACAGTGTAATTGATTACATACATTTTATAAACAGTTTCCGAGAATTATAATGGACATACACACACACATACACACAAACAGAAACTACTATAGAGGACAAGAGGACAAGGAAAGAAAATCATTGAGAAAATTTGTCTTCTCTTGATTGCAAAGGTTTCTCGGTAAATAAATTTTAATTCATTTCGTACTTTTCATTTAAAGATCTCCTGCTGGTGCTGGTGCTGGTGCTGGCGCTGGTGCTGCCGCCATCACTTCCGCCGCATTTACCGCTAAAGATGAATTGGGCACGCAACGTGTTTACAAAAAAACTTCACCCAATTGTGTTTTGACATTGTATTTACCGAGTCGTGAGATAACATTGTCTGGCAATAGTCCGGCAATAATTGAAGGTATTGTTTATGTGGATCCCAAGGCTATACAAGGCTATCGTGTCTATGCACAGTTAACGTTAACATTTCGGTAAGCAATCGGCGCTGTTGTGCAAAGAAAAACGCTAAAGAAAACTAATTGTATTTTTTTTTTTTCTTTTACATTACAAGTTATGGCCGTGAGGACGAAGAAGTAATGGGTTTACGTTTTTGCAATGAAGCTATCATGTCCTTACATCAAATATGGCCACGCAACGAGGAACCACACAGAGAGACATTGACACCATTACAGGTGAGTTAAATAAGTCATTTTTATTAAATTTTTAATTGAATTGATTTTATTGACGACCATAAACGATTGAATATGACCCGCACTCATCGGCTCATGTATTTATATATACCCTATAAAATATGTGGTAGAGTTGGACTAAGTTCAGATGGATATACGCAATAGGTCGTAACTTCAGAGCTTGTCTGGCCATAACATTTTTGTATTCAATTCAAAATATCGCAATTTTGAAGATATTTTAACGAAATTCAGTTCACTGATATAAAGAAAATTCTTATAACCGCTCCATACACAACGGCCTATTTAAAAAAAAAAAAAAATAAATAAAGAAAGTATTTTGAATAAATGTGACAAGTTTAGAAGGGATGGGACCATATTCGAACATAAACTAAACCTTTATAAAGCAACAGAATTAACTTTTTACTGTTTTTTTGGGACAATTTGCTCCACCAAACGGTGATCTGACACATTCATACGTGCTATACTAGTTTATGATCACACAAGTTCACTTTTCCTCCGCACTCCAAAAGCGCAAATAAAAAGCTTCTCATGAAAAGCAAGCCTCCACATGACAAGGGGCATGTTGCTTAGTATTTTACGACTTAAATAGACGAACACGACGAAATTCTTTAAGAAGGAAAAAATATATTAAATTTGGGTCATAACGGTCCAAACTATTTCATGGGGAAAATAGGTGAAGAATACTAAATTCGTTCACTTTACTAAATCTGTACCACATGGGTTGACATAGTGGGCCCCCTCACGTAAACGGCTTTTTATGAAAATTAACTCTTCGCACGACAGCAGAGTACAAATTCTAGCATTTAGCGAACTGATGTCGGGCATCCAATAGTCAACGTTGACCGACCATTCTTTTTTTATTTTTTGTTGAAAATATTTTGTTTACATAGGCAATTATTTTTATTTATTTGTTTATTTATTGTCTATGTGTTTTGTAAATAAATTTACAAAATACGAATTTAAAGACTGCCGGATACCTTAGCTCATATGCTCGCCTATTGAGTTGTTGGTCGTGGTCCGTTTGCCAACCCATACGGACAACAGTTGCTTTTATTGTATGCGAAATAAAAGAAATAATGGAACGGAGCTTAATTATGCGCTAAAATTCAATTCAATTCAATTAATTTTCATATGAACAACTTTGAGTCTATGCTTCTAAGCCATCGATAATTCATGGAAATTCAGTTGACGTATCAAAATTCAATATTCGATTTTTAACAGTCATCGAATGACATAAGTAGTGAGCGATTAAACAGAACGAGAAGTGTCTTGGACGTCAAAGCATTGCAATGAATTTACGCGTCTTTTACTTATTGCTTAAAACACGATTCGAAGCTATTTCAGAGAAAACGAGATTAATTTTTATTCCGATTCGCAAAAACTAATATGTTTTAAGATTTTTATCGTGTTCCGCTAGCTTCCAAGATGATCGTTCTAATCGATGAGCTCGTTCTAATCGACTATTCGTAGCTTCAAAAAGGCAAATTAAGTTGTTTACAAATTTTCGACTGACATGAAGATCAGTTAGACGACTGAAAAGAAACGAATCTCAAAACTGACAAAAACAATTGTTTTACGAAGTTTTAAGCTCGATATTTATACACCTTTCGTTAGGGAATCAATGCATAGACTCAAAAATATTTCATACAAATAAACGAGACTATAACACAGAAAGTATTACATACATATATATGTACATTGTACGCAACAAGAGTATCTACAATGGCATTTCGAAACACGTACAAGCATTAATAACAACGCAAATGTGGAGACACATTGCGATGGAAGGATTTCTTTTAACGCAAAAGCGTATAACAGTTAAGCCTTCAGCTCTTAAGCGACAGAAGTTGACGTAGGGATTACATTATCTATGCATTATACTTGAGGCGAATTGGGAGCGCGTCAGTAGCAAATCAAATCGTCACACTGGCCTGCTTAGATAAAGAATTAGCAGACGCGTAGAAAAGGCGGTTACAGTGTATACGCATTTATAGTTGAGTGTGGTGTATCATAAGCGGCTCTAAATAAAGGAGACTTGCCAACAGCAATTTATGCAATTATCATGATATCGTGATAAGCTTCGGCACCATAGGGCGAAACTTGCCTCAACTTACGGAAAGTATTAGGTACTTTCTCGCTCTATTCATGAGACAACGGTGCTCCTTCTAATTAGCTTTGATCTAAATCGTTCACTTGTTGTCACTTTCGAGCAAGGCATCGATTTTCAAGACGATACCCAAAATATGGGTCTTCTTATGGATAAAGTCGGATGCGATTAATTGCTTTTTTCGCAGGGAATTCGCAGAGATATTTTGCCTATAAGATGGAAAATTTGTGGTGGGTAAAGTATGAAAAAGTGATATGAAGAAAATATCTTTAAAACTCGACAAAAACTAATTATAATAAGAAATAATTCATGAGCTGTCATGGAAGCGAATGTTGCTCATTTTATAATATAAACATTTTACGTATTTGCATCTAATACAAAGTTCGGTTATTCGCATTTAGTTGCTTTTAAAGAAATTCCTAAAAAAAAAAAAAAAGCATACTTTTAGGTCAAAAGCTCTCACTGTCAGCCATTTCAAGAGCAATTCTTATAAGGATTCAAAAAATTTCATTCAACACAAAAGTACAAAGTTTTCAAGCAGAGAAAAGTCCATTCAACAATTTATACATTTTCATAATAGTCAATCAACAGGCATTCAACGCAAAGGATATCGAAGAAAAAGAAATGAAAAAACTCACTAAAGAACACTTCTACGCACAAATATCTCAAAAAGTTTTCTTTTTTTTTTTGAAAACCTTCACCAATCAAAACAAAATGTAGGAAATGTGTTAAACGAACATCTATATTAACAAAGTAAGTAAATTGTATGCGAACAGGATGGAAGAGGTAAAGCCGGCCATGGAATACTCTACTAATACTATGTTTCTCTTCTCTTGATCTTGTTCCCCTGTCAAAACTTCTATGGCATTGGAATCATTATATGCGGGGAAATCCGAAAAGTAAACCTGTGAACGAATTTTCCTCATTTTTTCCGCAATTTTTGCAGATTCGCGTTCTATTCTATCATTGAAATTTTATTTAATCTTTTTATTTTGTTTATCATGAAATATTATCTTTTTACGGATCTGTATAGAGAAGTCTTAAAAATGTCAATGTCCAAGGATGAGGGGTATGCTCATTTCCTCGAAATGGAAGCATCAGTGACCCCATGAAGTAGTGAAGATGCCTGCTCAGCAACAAATTCTAAATCAGTTTAAGCCTGTCCGTCTGTCCATCTGTGCAATGTCTGTTGTAAACATTCTCCTTGCCACAAAAATGAAGCTATCGACTAAAACTTTGGCAGAAACAGTGGAAGTTCTCGCACGCAGGTTGCTATTGAAAATGGGCCAAATTGGTCTAAGGACACGCCCAGAGCGTCACATAAACTAAGAACATCTTTGTTTTTCAAAAGGAATGAAAAATTCCTTATTTGCTCATTACTCATAAACTGCAGCAAACTGATGTACAAAAATCTGAGCGGACATTCTATGCGCGATGCTGCAACACTTGTGCAAAAAAATGGAAGAACTTGTCCACGCCTACCCAATGTTATGGTGTATCAAAATTTAATTATTTTTTCAATACCTTTCCAACGCGCAGAAACAATGCTTGAATGCAACTCTTTCTCCCTTTTATATATTGACTTTTTCAAAGTGGATCGTTATTATGTGGGGATTGGACAAATTCGATTCATTTTCAAGTAATTTTCCATTATTTAATTATTAAAAAAATCGAATGTCACACAATAACATGAATAACAAATCATTCAATAAGTTCGTAGGATGATATATAGATATCGCCCCTATTGATGAATTGACGATGCTCTTCCTTTTGTAGTGCAATGGAAAAAAGTGAAGTTTGTGTGTTTCGGTACATTTTATTTGAAGGTTAATAGTATCTAAAAGTGATATGGATTCGTCAATAGTCATCGTACAAACTTATTGAGTGATGTCTAATATATAAGAGGATAAGTATACATATAAAAATAAATATGAATATACAAATATATATAAATGAGCTTATAATCATTACCTTATTGATGTGTTACATATCGAATATAAAAGTAGTATATGTTCGTGTTTAGGAAAATTTGAAAAAAAAGAGTTTTGCATTTACTTTGTATTACATTTACGAAGAAATATGTATAAAAGTGTGGGGCAGACATAGTCATCATTCTCTCTAATGACTATGAAAGAAACATTAATTTCCTTCTTAATATCATTGTGCTTCATGTTTATTTATTTATTTATTTATTTTTTTTTTTTTTTTTTTGCTATTTCCGAAGGACGCTTTAATGAAACGTCTCGGAGAAGGAGCACATCCGTTTACATTGTCTTTAACATCGCAAGCACCACCCAGTGTGCAATTAGTTCCAGCTAAACGTTACTACGGTGCACCTATTGGCACGAGTTACGATGTACGCTGCTTTATTGGTAAGCTTATTACAATGTTAAGATTATTTATCATTTAATTGAATATGTCGTGCTCGCTACAGGTATTGCAATATTAGAAATCGATAGCTCTTGTTTTTCTGCAACAAACAATTCAATTGTATCCTTTAATACCTTGGCGGGTCATTAAATATACAGAGAGAAGAGAAATCAGTTAACATATTGCACTATATATGCAACTAACAAACTCATTATTATTTTCTTGGTTTGACTGAAATTGAATTATTTTCATTTTTTTTTTTTTTTCTCTCTCCCGCCGCTATTTCCTCTTAATACCTACTATTTGTGCATTAACTAAAGACACAAGCATATGCATTGCTCACCATGGTCTCTGGTAATGAATATTCAATGTCCATTAGTAACGAAATGTCGATACACAAAATAAGTAAATAGATAAAAGAAAAAAAAAACACAACTGAAGCAATTGAAGGCAATAATTTATAAGCGGACCGAAACAAAACGCTCACATTAGCGAATTAATTTACCCGCCTGTATTTCATCAAACTGTTACGTAGGTTCGTTGATAAGCCTCAGTTTTGTCGTTTAGTTTCTTGCTCTCTCCTAATTAAATAATGAGAGGATTTTGTCTTTGTTGCAAAAATATTGCTTACGAAAATAGCAAAGCAAAGCAAAGCAATCATCTTGAATATAAAATTTACCTCTTTCCAAAAAAAAAGCATTTCTTACCGAAACTCATTTTCGATAACTCAATTTATTCGCCGACACTACATCATGTTATCATATCGAACATAGAAGAGATTGACTTGAAGTTGTTCTCAAAAAGCACCATAAAGTGATCAGAAGACTCTCTCTCTTTCTCTCTCTCTCTCTCTCTCTCTCTCTCTCTCTCCCTCTCTCTCTCTCTCTCTCTCCCTCTCTCTCTCTCTCCCTCTCTCTCTCTCTCTCTCTCTCTCTCTCTCTCTCACTCTCTACACACTCTCGTATACATCCTTATACGTTGCTTATCCCTTTTTCTACTTCTGCATCTCACTTGAGCGTAACCTTACCTTATCAAGTAATCTTGTGATCAAAAATTAAGACCAAAGTTCAAGTTCAAGTCTTTCGAATAGAAGAAGTATTTTTCCATTAAGTTGGGTAGCACATCTTTGCCAAAATTTCACATCATAAACGTCATTAGTGTTTCAGATGTGCTTTCCAATTTCTTCAATGTGCGATTTGATTGAGCAAGAACGTTTACGATATTGCAGAGAGTCTCTGGTAAGCTGACGAGACTCTACCGATGAAAGGCCCATCAAACAAATCAAAGATCCGGTGTTCGAAAACCGTCGACCGTTAATCAACAGACATTTTTCACCTGGAACGCGTCAACTCTCGATTATTGGTAACCAAAAACATTCAATTTCCGCATTAGTTCTTCGAAACACAGATTTAGATCTGTATGACTCTTCGTTATTTCCTAAAGTCAAAAAGCCCAGTCTGGGGACAACAATTTCACTCGATTGAAGAAGAACAAGATGAATCGTAGAAAGCTTTGAAGGCCGTTCCGAAAGAATTCAAGAATTGAAAAAAAAAAAAACGTTAGCATAAGTCTATGGTATCTGACAGGATTAGGTTGAAGGCGACGAAATAGATTTAAAAAAGATTCAATTAAATTGATCTTAATTTTTGATCACAGTAGTCGTATGCATTACGCTTTGAACCATGCTTGCCTCAATACCATTCGCTAACAGTAAATTAAGCTAATAGATTAACCTTTCGCGGTTTTTTTGTTTTTCTTTTTCTTTTTTTTTTTTGGTTCATATGCAAAATATTTACGTTAATGTAAACGTAATAACGTAAAGAAATTTAAATCAAGTGTTGAAATAAAAAAAAGTAAAAGTCATTTCATTACAACCTAATGTCATGCTACATATACACTATGTTTGACGAATATACTCGTCATCAGTTAATTTTCGCGATGCAATTAACAGTTAACTGGTTAAACATTTGCAAAGGACTTCTATGTATTTATAATTTACGCCGATTACCTTATGGGGTTTATTGGATTTGCACGGATGTACGTAACACACTTCCTTATATTACAACAATCGTTTTCTGTATCGCTTGAAGCTTGCCTGCCTATCCGTCTCTCTGTTTATTTCTCTGTCCGTTCGTCTGCCCAATATCTGTTTATGCATTCTTGTGTTCAACACAGTCTATTCTGGATGCTAATCACTGCTTTCACTTTGCTTTTGAGATATGTTGATGAAATTTCGATAAACTGACATGTTTTGATCCAAGAGCGACCCCATCTAAAAATGAATTCCATCCATTATAAGACCTTATTTGGAGAAAAATTGTTAAGTGAAAAATATTGGAAATTTTCTAAAAAATTTCACGGCAAATAATCCTTGAGCAATACTCAGTACTCAGGCATATTAAATTGATGTGAAAAATTCAGATCGGTTGGATTAACTTTTCAAACCTACCCCCATACAATCATTCTTATGAAAAGTAAGCCTTTGTATGTCAAAGAGATCTAATTTTTAACATTTTATATATAGAAAATAGGTCCAAATTGACTGCTGATTGGGTTTCCATCACATGTTTCCATTTTTTAGGCCCCATATATATCTATTGAATCGTATGCCTTCACATAAAGTTAAAACATAAGTTTTAGTATTCCATCATGAATGAATAAATGAAGAGGTGTAGTAGGGAATTTATTGGCCGGCTTTTCGAAATTCATTACCTTTTTGAATGAGAAGTTCTGCCGCACCCATATACGTAGCGCCTTCTGATTACCCCTTGTTCAGGCCATTACAGCATGGCCTGGCTGGCCCACGGTTTCGAAATGCTGAAGAAATGCAAAAATGGGTCGATGATTGTATCGCCGCCAAACCAATATCATTCCTTCGACACGATATCGCAATGTTGTCAGAAAGATGGGGAAAAGGTTGCAGAAAAAGATGGGAAATATTTTGATTAATAAATCAATTTTTCTCATTAAATACCTTTTTCAAATCAAAAAAATTATCAAAATACCTGCAAGCACCTAATAAGACAAATAAGATAAGCAAAGGATTCATTTTTGTTCAATTTGGTCTTGCCTTTTTCCAGAGTTTTGTATTCTCTTTACGAAATATGAGCAAATTTTTACTAAAGTAAAAAATAATCTTACCTCTGTAATCAGAAAAAAGTTAGACCGACGCGTAACTTATTAGTATAATGACTTTTCGACTTGGGTTTTTAGTTCAAAATTCTTAACCAACGATGGTATTATCGAAAAGACTAAAATATAATTTGCAATCATATGATAGAACTTAAAAGTGAACACGAGGCACTATTTACGCTTTAGGCCTTGACAATATCAAATGCTGTCACATGTGATCCAAAATTTCCATTGGAAAGTCTTACTTCTCTTGACTATAAACTACTTCAGAAAATTTTGTCGTTTGAGTACGAATTGTGTTGCTTGCAGTGATTTAAAAGTTGTATGTCAGCGAAAACATAGACTTAGTACGAAAAATGGATTCGTTCGTTCGATACCTTATTACGACTTACGAACGGCACAACGATTAACTTGCTTCCATTTATGGCGATGAGGCCTCATCTTTTGCCACTGTGAAAAACCTGTAGAAGGAGTTTAATTGTGGGCGCCGTTCGTCCGACGGCGACAAGAAGTCGTAAAAATCATCGAAAATCAGTTGTTGTCCCAGAAAACGTTGATGCTATGCAAAAATCAATAATGTAAGATCGGCATGTAACATACTGTGAGACGACCGAAACCTTAAGCATTGAGCGTTTGTTTGTTCCACCACCGTACATAGAACATTTCGTGACATTTAACAGTGAAAAATGCTTGGTCTCGTTGAATCCCATTGCTCACATCTTCCGTGCTTTAAAAGGCGCGCACAAACATTGCAAACATCGGCGAATTGTACATCTGTGCGTATGATCAGTAAAATGAAGAACAGTCGACTGCGTGGGTGTTTCATGATGAACCAACTCCAACAAAGTTATTCGTGCTCGGAAAACTAACCATGTAGCGATAGCGGTCGTAGAGAAACGTGAAATGATCAATTCGGAATGATGCGCAATCATTTCTTTGCCGCAAGTCTTCGATGAAATAGGGAATATAAACAAATATCGTCAGATCATTTTTCATCATACATTTTTCCTAACAATCGACCATTTAAACGCTCAATAAATCGAATCATTAGCCGGTGCAGCTAATGACTACGTTTCGTAACCGAACGTCAAGAATAAGTTGCCTGGACAACGATTTTGGTTTAAAAAACCTGTTTCGGTGATGTTTTAAAGGAAATGGAATGGAAAATGTTGTGTTAAATGCTTCAAAGGTATGCCACAGCGCATAAAAGGGAACATTTCGAAAAATTATAAAGCAATTTTTAATGAGAGCTTAATATGCTCTCATTAAGAAGCTTAAAATATACAGCGTAACCGATGTATTCATATATTAAGGCAACTCTCTTTGCTTCATGCGGGGATGTTCGGTCACCGGTGTGGTACCAATGCCACTGTTCTAGTCAATCATAAGCAAAGTAACGAATCACCTGCCGGTTTGTTTTAAGTTGCAAAAAAAAAAAAAAATAAATAAATAAAACCCCATAAAAATGTAAAATGAAAAGGAGAGTATTAATAAATTCTATTCTATCTGATATTGAAAGCTTGTAATTATGATATCCCCTAGGGGAAGTCCATATTGAATTCATCTGAATTCATTGACATCATTCTGCTTTTGTGTAATATGGTATTTGCATGTGAATATATGTGAAAAATGTGTGTTTCTAATTAATTTTCCGTGTTTTGTTTTTAAGCGGATAAGACCGATGATAAATTTCATAGGAGAGCATCAGTGAAAATGGGTGTGCGTGTCATATATCGTACTGATGTTTACGGCATAAATGGGCCAGAAAACTTTGCTACAATCATTAATAACCCGGTGGCATCACCACCCGTCAATACAACAACAACAACAACAACAACAACAACAACAACAATGGCAGCAACGGCAATAACTGACGAAGCGACAACAGTGTCAAGAGCAACAGCATTGACAGATGTATTGGGAAATGATGACAAAGCTGTACACTCAACTACCACTATAACTACTAATACTAATACCACTGTTACTACCATTAGCACCACCGAAGCGAATGCGTTAAACCTTAATGACAGGACAACACGCTCAAGCGGCAAAGGACGTAAATCGGAAAGAGGAGATTCATTTCCCAAATTGCGTCTATCACCGAAATCATTTCGTTTTAGTAGCCGATTTGGCCGCAGCAAAAGTGAAGTGGAGAAATGTCCTAGTGATCCCTTTTATAACTACAGTAAATCATTTCAAGAGGTAAACTTACTTGTTTTTCCATTAATTTCAATAAATTTCCGCTTTTTCCGCACTCTTTCGCCTTTTCTTCTGCTTTTCCCTTTTCCTTTAACTTATTTATTTATTTATTTTTTTTTTTTTTTCAGTATGATTGTATAACAGCTACGGGGGGAGGACCGCAGGGAGCCGTTGACAAGCCGTTTCTTTTGCAAGATGGTCGTGTTGGTTTAAAAGCCAGCCTAGATAAAGCCTGGTACACTCATGGCGAAGAGATTTGCGTTACCATTAATATACGCAACGACAGCAGGAAAACAGTACGGAAAATACGAGTAAGTAATAATTACCCCCAAGTTAATACAGTTGTTTATCGACACAATTTTACTTAAGCAAAGAAAAAGAAAAAAACAAAATCAACAGAGACGCCAGCAAATAAAATTAATATTAAGTCACAAAATAAAGAGAAGACGAAGTATTTTTTAAATTTTTTAAACGATTCACTTAAGCAAAGTTCAACGAAGAAAAATTTAAGTTTTATTCAATTATTTTTAAGCGATTTTTATGAAATATTAAACATTTTTAAAAATAATAAAATGTGCTAAGGATCTCGTTAACGCCAAAGATAAATGGAAATTATTTCATTAAAATTCATAAACCATTTTCTTGGTTGTCTTAATAGCTTCCGGCCTGAATATAAAGATGACAGGATGGAATATGTTTTGTAAATGTATTGATTGTTTGAATAAAGCAGTGAGTGAGTGTTTTTGTGAAAATGGAAAGATTTGAGAGAGGGGCTCTTTGCTTTTCAAAGGCAATACGCTTGTAAAAACTAAAGATAACCTGGACGTTGTGTACAGGGATTTCGAGCCATTAATTTTTTGGGTAACTGAATTGAGACGTGATGGCGATGCACGTTCGCGATAGTCAAGAATTGTAAATGCTAATGAAAAAGCCGTTCAAGTTCGCCAAGCACGTCTAAAAATGGTGTTGATCATATATTGGAACAAATTTTGGTCATGAGAAGCATAGAGAGAAGACGTAAGTCATTCTTTTGACTCGTAAAACAAATCCTTATTCTCCTCCTGCATCTAATTTGACAATTCAAAGTCATCAAATATCATTTTCTGATCACGTTCAGTACTTGGGAATTATATACTGGAGGAAAAATGCATCCTCTAAAACCAAGTTCAGCATATCAAAAACAAATATAATATTGCCATAAAAACACTACATCTGCTCATAAACAGAAATTGTAAACTGAACTTGACAAATAATATTCTCTTAAAGTAAAATAATTTCTCAACCAATTATATTGTATGCCTCTCCGCCAGTATGACGTAACTGTGCTCTCTAATCCGTATTAAAAA
This sequence comes from Glossina morsitans morsitans, assembly GCA_001077435.1. NCBI lineage: Eukaryota > Metazoa > Arthropoda > Insecta > Diptera > Glossinidae > Glossina > Glossina morsitans. Next base: position 64,785 of record CCAG010011662.1, on the reverse strand, counting down.
TTTACAAATATATTAAAATAAATGATTGAAAATGATCCTAACTTTGCCTCAGGGCTTTTCTACTAAGCATTTGCAAGAAGAAAGAACAAATCTTGACTCATCACAAACAAAATTTATCAAATTACAAATAAAATTCATATTAAATTGTCATTTACCTAATAATATTCTTCTTAGCTAATACATAACACATCTATTTTATAAGTCGAGCGTTTTCTCCCTACACCAATTGTGCGGATGTGTGCAACGCCCAGAACTATATCAGAATCATATTCTGAAGAGTCCGAATTTATTTCTGAAGTGATTTCAGCTTGTCTAGCCGTCTGTCCATCGCAAATATGTATATATCTTGGCCGCAAAAATAAAGCTACCGTCTTTATATTCGACATACACAGTGGAAATTCTTTCAGGCAAGTTTACGTTGAAAATGAGCCAAATTAGTCAAGGGGCACGATCATAGTACAATGTATAGGGGGGTGACAATATTTGTAAATACAACAATCAAGGACACTTTAACAGAGATCGGTTAAGCGGATTAGCAGATTTCTGTGAGATGAACTCTCGGTACAATTTAAATCCAAGTATAATTAAAATAGAACTTTTGTAGAATTTTTCAAAAAACTATTATAAACAAAAAATGTCTTGATATCAATTACGGAAAACTTGGTATGAAAAAATTGCTCTACTATGCCAAATATAAAATTGAAAGTGCGAAAATTTACTTAGCTACTTTGATTAAAGCGAATAATGCCGAATAAATGAAACTAGTACTACATGAATCCTTGATCATTAACTTTCCCAAAATATTGTCAATAAAGTTTTTAAAAATTGCTCTACTTAGCATTACATTATTACCCATAACAGAGTAAGAGATTCAAAAGAAACGCTACTTAGTGTAGATACAGAGAAAAGGTCAAGGATTTACTACAATATTTCGTACCCTTTTTTCGCACTATTTCGTTTGGCCAAAGCGACAGTAGTCTATGGAATCCCATAAAGAAAATATTTTTCTTTTTTCCGAAAGTGTTTCTGAATCGATGAATTTGTCTGTTCGTCTGCGTTGTTATCTTGTGGTCAACCTACAGGATATAATTTTAAGATATTTTGGACAGATTTGATAGCAACGTGTAAAATAAAACAAAAAACAAAATTAAACGATACCCCGCTCTTAAGGATGTCATACAAAAAAATTAACAAACCTTGCCAACGCTTACGTATTAAATTTGAAGATTCACATTTACCTTACTTGCAATTAATCGAACTTATTATAGGAACATTAACGTTATGCTGCAAAAGATTGTTTCCTGTAGAAGAAGAAAATCTCATAAAACGGCAATAAATTCAATTACTTAATACTGTTCCGACAGTCGGTTTACGTCTTTGTGTTGGGATTGTACACCGTGAACCATTGCGTTATATTGAATGTTGTTTTTGTTTTTCAACTTTCGCGAAAGTTAATGTCAAGTGATGTTTAGATAAAAACAAATATTTTATTTCCAAGATGTTTTATAAAGAAAAACCTGCAGCTTAGTTGTTTCAAGCATTTACTGCGAAAAAATAAAACGTAGCAAGCGCGATAAACACAAAATCTTGATTCCTGAATTCCCCACAAACTTTAATCCAGGCAACGTATTCTTGAGTAACCGGAATAATGAAGTCCCACTTTAGCGATAGATTATAACTTATTGCCTTGTGACTGTTTTAGGCATGTTTACGAAGCTATCATATTTCTCGTTTTTCATGCAAGTTTTCTTTTCTGCGACTCTGGGCTCCAATCTTTGATAAGAGCAACGTATTACAACCTTAATGAAATATCTATAATAGTATGAACGCGTCCTTCAGTCCTTTTAATGTTTTTCCTTTCGTTACCTTACCTTACTGCATAGAGCTTACAATTTACATTGTGTTACAAAAGCGAAAGAAAGGAAACAAAAAATTGTAATAGCAATTAAAACATGGCAACAGGCAATGTTTTGTTGCAAGGTGCCTTTAAGTTATAGGGTCTAAAAAATCACAAAGAACTGACGCGAAGCATATCATTTGTGTGCGAGTGTTGCGATATGTACTTAGTAAATAAAAATGGACGTTTATTATAGATGAACAACACATCCTTTCTCTCTCTCTTATCCTTATCGCGAAACACTTTTTAAACTGTTCTGCATTTGTGTGAAACTAAAGGAAAACGAAAGCCAAAAACTTGTATTTAGTTGATTGATAGCGCTGGGAAAAGGTCAAAAGTAAGAGAAAAAAACATTCGAAAGCAAAGAATAGAATATAGAAAAAAAAAAAGGCAGAACTACCATACATATACATATTTATATATATATAATAAATTTCATACTTCAACGTATATTTTAATTGCAATTTCATTTAGTACTTATTGCCTACTTTAAGGAAGAAAAATTATGTTAAAATATCTTGCATATTTTGCTTAAAGAAATGAAAATGCATTCCAACCCATACTTTTATATTATATTATATGTATATATATCATCATATATATCATATATATATATATATATACATATATATGCACCTGCTCTTATAACGATTTATTTACTTTTTTTATCAATGATAAACTGAACGTTGTTTAAAAGCCCTTTAACTCAAACGTTAACCTTTACATAAAGTTCACGGAAAAGAACAAAATAAACGAAACAATGCTGAAAGCGAAGATAAAAGTGCATAAATAAGTTGTTTTTTTCCTTTTTGCGTTGGAAAATTTAAACAAAATTACAACTACGAAAAGAATTATGCTATGCTGAGATAGTGCTCTATACGAAATGATATGATAATATGAACTACTACTCAGTTTGGTAACTGAGTTTTACGGCAAACAAAATTGTGAAATATTAAAATCATTGCTATGGTGATAATATGCTTGGCTTGATGGGTTGAGTAGCATAAACGCATAACAATAAATATGAAAATCATATAGACTTAAAATAATTCCGAGCAATCATCTGACGTTACCTTTAATAAAGCCGTTCAAGTCAATGAAATGTTAAATCTTATCAATGCCTTAAAGTCAATTTCTTACTTGAAAGCGATATGTTCCGCTTCTTTTCCCCTTTGCTAAGCAACGATAGAACGAGTTATGTCAGGAATCTGTTTAGAACACTCTGATTGACACCTTGTGCTTCACGATAATATACGATAATGTAATTGTACAAGATTTCTTAACAACAATAACCAAAAAAATAAAATGGAATGTGTCGAACAATCACGGTAGTCAGATGATACGAGTGCGTCTGATTTTGATACCTTTCACCGAAGGATGAGGGGTATATTCATGTTGTCAAAACGTTTGCCCAGAAGGAAGCATCAGAGACCCCACCACGTATATATATTTTTAATCAATATCAAATTCTAAATCGATTTAAGCATGTACATTTGTCCGTCTGTCCGGTTGCACAATGTCCGTTGTAAATATTCTCCTGACCGTAAAAATGAAGCTATCGACTTCAAATTTGGCAGAAACAGTGGAAGTTCTCGCACGCAGGTTGCTATTGAGAATCGGCCAAATCGGTCTAGGCATCACGTAAACTAAGAACAAAAGTAATGAAACAATTGGTTTTTTCTCATTATTCATAAACTATAGGAAATAAGTGTACAAAAATTTGAACACATATTCTATGGGCAATACGGTAGCATTTGTGCACAAAAATTTAAAAAATTCACCACGCCTCCCCAATATTATGGTGTATCTAAATTTAATTCTTTTTCAATAACTTTATAAGGAGCAGAAACAAGTTTCAAAAACCCCATACGGTATACAAATTCTTGGCCAATTTCAAATCTTGAATGCAAGTCAATATGTCCGCATGTTCGTCTGTCCATATGTCTGTTTATGCAACTTTATAACATTTGCGATAAACATTGACCCGTTAGCAAAAATGAAGATATCCCCTACAAATTTCCAAAAGAATTTGGAATTGACCTAAACTTTTCAAAGGACACGCCCACATCGACCACATGCCTATACGACAAAAACTTTTATTTTGAAAATAGAAGAAATCAACTGCGCCCAGACCATATTAGAGAGCACGAAAATGTTGTTCTATCACTTTTTTATCTATCTTAGGATATAGGTGATGGGTACAAAAGATCCGGTTACGAGCGAATTTAACTTTCGTACCTGTTTTTTTTTTATATTTATAACCCTTTGTAAAACGAAACTCCGCGTTATCATATGCACTCGATTTGAAGCTCGCTTATAATGGAACTTCTGTATAGAAGCGTCACGTAAGCTGTTGCGGTAAGGCTACAAGTTTGAAAAGTGCAAAAACTTATTCAGCGTTTGGATAAATGCTTGCATACCTCCACAGGCTTCTGAGGCAGATAACATAATAATAATTACAAAGCTATAAAGTCTAGCAAGTCATGATGACTGTTAGAAAATTCGAGCTCAATGTTTCTTTTTATTTCTCTTTGAAGTTCTTTGGAAAGAAGTAAAGGAAGGGAGAGAGCAGCCCTGTCCGTGTATGACTAATGGATAAGCGTTATGACTTTACCGATTGAGCACTTACTATAGCTACGACCGAACTAAACTGTGCCGCACTGAGATTTGCAGTCGAGAGCACTGACGACATGTAGTTCAGGTATATCCACTTCTTTAGCTTGAATGAGTCGAGAAAACAAGGCTTTCTTCTAAGCTTTTCACCAGGCTGCGGTCGCTTCCTATCTCTTTGCCCACTTCTTTCGGGGTTTCGTTCTTTCGCGTTACATGTGTAGGGGGCATTCGGTTGTTTACCGTGTTGCTTGTTTACTTGTGTCGTTTGCGGTAAAAGTCATTTGCGTACACAAAATCTATAAGTAGCAATAAAGCAATCACATTACCGAAATGGAAAAGGAAAACAAGAATAACGGTTGAGTTAAGGAATCTTTCTTTTTTTATTAAGAGGAAAAAACAAACATCAAATAAATCTATGAATAAATCAAAATCAGAGGAATTATTTGCTGTAATGATAAGATGAACGCAAGTATTGATATAATTTTTAAGAATTCATCTTGCAAGGTAGGGAAGCAAAATGAAAAGCTACGAACATATAAACAAACAAAACTTTAATATGACACAAACACTCACCACAGTAACGACCGAGTTGTCACCTTGGAAATCCGCTTAACAGATTTTTACGTGAAAAAGAGCAAAGAAAAAATCTCTTCTCACCATAACGATTTCTCGAGTAAATCGAAGAAATCGATACAATTCACGTTGAATACAATTCTCAATAAACGTAATGTAAAACTGGTAAAGTATTTACTGAATTGCCGGCATGTTAGCAGGATGATGAGAATGGAGTTCACAGACGTTAACGTTTTGTGTGATCGCGAAAAATGTTTATACTAAGTTTTGGATCAATGTTCATTTTGAGATTCTAAGTTACACATTTGTGACTTCTAACTGGATTCAACATAATTTTGAACTTGAATGTAAGCAAACTAAGGCATCAAAAATCAAGTATAATTGCATCGACTGGGCGACTTCTTCTATAAGCAAGGGCGCATATACATTATGGAGTATGGAAAATCTAATCTAATACATACTCATCTTTCGACGATGATGATATACAAACATATCAAGCAGTTTAAAGAACTAAATCCTATCAGCATAATAATGAAATTATTCGATCTTCAAAACTGTCAATTACAGCGCGAGAGAATTGAGAGAAAACAAGTGAGAACATTATAGTTAGGCAAGACCGATCATAAGATAGCCTACAGCTCCTCGCCAAGAATAATTATTCGCCCGTTTTGACAATTGTAATATATATTCACTCTATTGATAATCTCACCTTGAATTATCACTTCTTACATACCGACTATGTGTGTTATATTTCCATGCGAAGGCATACTTTTCATGTAAGCTCGCATATTGCAGGATGTCCAAAACATCACCTCACAGTATCCAAATTTAGCAAATTTAATTTATTTCCCAAAAATTTTATTAATAAAAAAAAAAAACTTGAAATTAAACTCTTCCTCCTTATAAGGACTTGCTTTTCATGGTAACCTCTAAAAATAGACCTATCTAATCCAAACTCCCAACCGCTAACTTTTTTTGTTCAATTGCTGCTAAACCTTTTTCCTAATGGCTCACTATTCATTAGAAATCTTATATAGAATGGGGTCCAAGAAGTAGACCCTTGTGGTTCAAATTTGGTCCACATAATTTTTATATCAAATTTCTATCATTAAGAAATTTTCATCATAAAAAATTAACAATTACGACTTTTTGGCATAGAAGACCTTACATTTCCTGAGAATCCTTATATTCGGTACTCAAAAAATAGACCTAACTGATGCAAATTCGCTGGGGGTTGACTTTCGCGTGAATTGGTTATTAGGAATCAATTTTAACCGTGAACTATTGGAAATTCGCTCTTTTTACTATATAAAGATTCGGTAACAGTGGGGTATAAGAGGGGGGCGGGGGGGGTCCAAACAATTGCCCCAGCCGGAGGAAATTTTTAATACAAATTTTAAATATCAAAATACTATCACTCAGCAAGTTTTGTCGAAAAATTTTTAAAGTTTCATTTTTTTGCCATACAACGAGTTTCCAAAATTAAGCACTATAAGGGGAAGTGTTAAAAAAGTGGATCGATCCGACCCATTTCCAATGCCGTTCTTTCTTGGGTCAGACCACATCTTTGAACCAAATTTCATGAAAAATCTTAAAAATTATAACTGTAGGTTGGACACAAAAATACATGGACAGACGTCAGATAAACAGACGAATCGACGACAAGCTTATTATAAAAAATGTTTATCCATCTTAAGCCTTTCTGCATACGTAATAATAAAGGCATTCAGCGAAAGCCAATTGAGGTAAGGCTAGCAACCAATAGAAAGAAGAAACAAAACCATCATTAATACGTGCTCGCTCACAATCGATTAAACTAAGGACTAAAGGTCACAGGTTTTTAATGGTTTATGCTCTTGACATGTAATTTACCTCAAGACAAAAAAAGCGAGTACATATTTTTTAATATAACATTTTTTTCTTATCTTTCAATTCATTTGAGGTTAAAATATTCATAAAAAGTGCATTTTCGGTGATAATTTGCTCAAATACAGAAAAAAAAAAAAAAATGTAATAATAAGGTCTTATCCTCTCGTAAATTTTTGCATTTATTGCTTTCAGCGGTTCATTACAAATTTTTCGGTGTTCAAAGAGCTGTTAAATAATGCGAAGTTCTCGCATATAGTATGAGTATGAGTATGCGTTTCACTTGCATTTCACATGAAACGAAAATGTCTATGCAATGCGTTGGTAATGTCAAGAAAATGGAAACAAGTAAGTCGGACACGGCCGACCGTTAGATGCGCAACGCTACTTCACGTAATCGTTCTATTCATTCATTGTCGTGATAACACAGCAATAATTGTTCATTCTTTTCATGTAAAGTACTTTGTCGCGGCATAAAGAATTTGCTTTTAATATAGTGGGGTTCAACAAAGTAGACCTAGGTAATCCAAATTCTCTATGGTCATAATTTTGATTTTTATAAAAAACTAAGAATGAAACGTTTTCCTAAGCGACTTAGCATTCGCGAGAAATGTAGTATTTATATGAAATGAGGTCCAAGACATGAAATCATATTCTTCAAATTTGGTCCACTTAATTTTTAGATGAAACTATCTTGATGGGCAAATTTTGATCATAAAATATTAAAAATTCGACTTTTTTTTCGTTATGATATCTGAAAAATTTGCAACCTGCAGGTTGAACACAAAAACACATGGACAGATGGGCAGGCAGACTTAAAACGATTCACGAAGTGGTTCAGCATCGATCGATTTAATAAAAGGTTAGTCCATTTTAAGTGCTTCTGGCTATTATGCACATTCGCATAAACTTAACACACACTTGTACCGCAAGCAATGTAGAGAATAAAAAGCGAACTTTAATGCTGAGTGAAAGGAATAAAAATGTTGGATATTTTTATAGAATTCTTCTTATTTTAATAATTAAAAAAATTGTTTTCATGATACCTTTACATTTCATGTATATAGGTGCATATCACAGGAATGCAAACTACGTGGAGCCTCGTCAATGATTTCAAGCAAAAAAGAAAAAAAGAAAAACAAAACAAGTAAGAAAATTATATTCGGTCTTAACCGAATCTTATTTACTCGTCACCGTTACCCTAAAAGAAACAAAAAACGTAAAAGAACTAAATTTCCGTTCTCTATAATATGGAGTAGACGCGATCGGTTTTTTCTATTTTCAAAATAAAAGCTTTTTGTATGGGCTGTGTAGGTGTGTCCTTCGAAAAGTTTAGGTGACTTGCAAATTATTTTGCCAATTTGTAAGCGACGTAGTCACTTTCGCTAACGGGAGCGTTGTTTACCACAGATACTAAATAGTTGGCAGCGGACAGACGGACAGACGGACATACTTAGGAGTAGTCCAAATTTTAAAATGATCAAGAATTTATGTATTTTTTGGAGTTTTCGAAGCTTTTCGCTGCGCTTTATAAAGCTATTGAAAAAAAAGGCGTCCTCCTTTTATATAGTACTGGAGGCATACGGCTCGACCGATTTGACACATTTTCAACACCAACCTGTGTGCAAAAATTCCCAATGTTTCTGCAAAATTTAATGTCGATAACTTCATTTTTGCGGCAAGGAGGAGGAGATTACACAGATGGATGGACGGACATGCTTAGATCAGTTCAGAATTTGACACTGATCACGAATATATGTACTGTATAGGCTATCTTTAGCCTCTTTTTGGGTGTTGCAAACGTTTTGACAAAATGAATATACCTCTCATCCTTCGAAGATAAGTATAATAAGAATTTCTGAATATTAAAAATCAGCGAGAGTTGAAAACGCATAAAATATTTGATAAATATTCGAGTGTAAAATAACTCAAGTCTTTTATTCTTCAACACTGTTTCCCACCAACCTCTATCTCAACTTTCGTTTGCATATTTTCTTTCTTTAGATTTTCATGATTTATGGAGGCATCCCATTAATGTGAAAATTTATTATAAAACCCATAGCAGAAGTTTTTGGCACTATTTCACCTAACCTAATACCGAAAAAAAAACACATTTTTACGTAAAGGAAAGGAAAAAAGAAAGCAAATATTTTCGCGCGAAAAATATTCTACTGGGAAGAAGCTCCTAACAGTTTAGCTTTTCGTAACTTCCTTTAGAAGCAAACTAAAAGTTTTGATATCACTTTTCCATAATAAACAATAGCAATCTCTAAAGAATTTTACGCTTATGTTACATTCTTAAAAAATTGTTAAATATTGTTTATTCTTTTCTTTTTATACCCAGAGGTATATTCATTTTGTCAGAACGTTTGCAACGCCCAGAAGAAAACTTCAGAGACCACACAAAGTATATATATTCTTGATTAGCATCAAATCCTAAACCGATTTAAACATATCCGCCTGTCCATCTGTCCCTCTGTCTATCTGTCCATCTGTGTAATGTCTGTTATAAACATTTTCCTTGCCACAAAAATAAAGCTATCGACTAAAACTTTGGCAGAAACAGTGGAAGTTCTCGCACACAGGTTAGTATTGAAAATGGGCCAAATCGGTCTAAGGACACACCCACAGCACCACGTAAACTGAGAACGCCTCTGTTCTTCAAAAGGAATAAAAAATTGGTTTTTTGCTCATTACTCATAAACTATAGAAAATTAATGTACAAAAATTGGAACGCAAATTCTATGGGCGTTACGGCAGCATTTGCACATGGAAAAAATTGACCACGCCTATCCAATATTATAGTCTATCACAATTTAATTATTTTTTCAATACCTTTATAACGCGCAGAAACAAGCTTAAGAAACCTTATAAAGTATATTGATTCTTGGCCAGTTTCAATCTTGGAATGCAAGTCAATATGTCCGCCCATTCGTCTGTCCATTTGGCTGTTTGCGCAACTTTGTAGTATTTGTGGTAAACATTCTTCCGTTAGTAAAAGGGCATACGTCGCCTACAAATTTGCAAATCACCTAAACTTTTCAAAGGATACGCCGACAACACCCACACGCCTATGCGACAAAAACTTTTATTTTGAAAATAGAAAAAAACAACAGCGCCCGCTCCGTATTATAGAGCACGAAAATTTTGTTCTTTTACTTCTTTTGTCTTTTTTTGCAGTAAACGATGATGGCTACAAAAGATTCGGTCCCGATCGAATTTAGTTTTCTTACTTGTCTTTTTTTTTTTAATTTTTCTCTAATCAATTCGTTTTATTTGATTTTTGCAGGTTTGTGCCATACAACATGTCGATGTATGCATGTTTAATAATGGGAAATTTAAAAATGTTGTTGCCGACGCGGACGTACCATCTCCAACAGATCGTATCGTAACTCCTGGTACCACGTTTAATACCGCGGTCATATTAAAACCCCAACGTGGTACAACTAAGAATTGGATAGCTTTAGAAGATTCCCTGCAACGTAGCACCGAACCCGATGAAATAACTGGAAATATCGCGGCTTCGGCTGTACGGACACCTCATTATTTAATGCAAACATCGCACTCACCGAATTATTGCTCGAGTCCTGGAGTTTGTATACCTCCGGCTGTTAGTGCGATTCATGGTGGTTCTAATGCTGCCAACGGCGCTACCAATAATGAACGTAATGTCTTTGCCATTTATGTCTCTTACTATGTCAAAGTTAAATTAACATTGTCCGGCATGGGTGGCGAGTTATCATTGAAATTACCATTTGTCTTAGTTCATATAGATGAGGAGCAAAAACATTTATATGAATTGCCAATAAAAAAATTAACCTTAGATGAGGTGCCAGCTAATCGCAAAATTACCCCAAGATCTAATATAGACGATAATAGTAATAATGAAGAAATAAATCAGGAACAACAACAACAACAACAACAACCTTTAAACGTGGACGCCAAACGAGTCTACTCAGTTATCAGTCATAACTTAGATCACATTGAATCACTAGATAGTTCTGAACAATTACTCATTAAAGTCCCGTCGCTGACAGGCGCAAGTAACAAGCGACGTTTACTAATGCGTAGTGAGACTATCGCTAAAGATTTGGAAGAAGACCTCAACGACACCGATGACGCTGAAGTGGAAATGAAAAAAAATAATGGAAAATTAGAGCAAGTTGTACATATGGCTCAAATCCACTATGATACAAACACTAGCGAAGAGCACATCGATAAAGAAGAGAAAATTTATAAATCCGATGAAACGCCAGCTGGAGAAAATCTGGACAAATTGTCATTAAACACTACAAACAGTACAAATGGAGCGTGATTTTGATGTTTAAGAGAAATATTTCATAGGAAACGTAGCTCCTAATTTTTCTCATAAATTAATCAAATCACTTGGAAGCTCCATTACAATTATTGCAAAAAAATGCTTAAATATAATGCAACCTAGTTACATGTAGGCAACAAACAGATAGAGAATATTTTTCTGGCAATATTTGATTTGAAAACAAATAAACACACTATAGCAGGCCATGAGTCATAATTAAATACCCTACACCACACTACAATAATTCGTATAACGACTTTCTAAAATGAGACGTCTTCTGAGAAGTAGGTCGCGTTCATGCTTAGGCCAAAACATGTTGATTTACAGAATTTCATCAAAATATCTCAAAAAATTCCTGCTTTGACAGGACGGACAGACGGACAGACTAGCTTAAATCGATAAAATATCGGTCCATCTCTAGTCCTTCTTGATGGTCGCATCCATCCTCACATATCTAGCACACACACACACACACACTTGTATTGCAAGTGCTGCAGAATATCGTCGTATCGTTTTTATTTTATTCTAAAATATTTTCGGAAAATTATTTCAAAATGTAAAGGAAATCTCCTTTATGGTTTTCAATTTATTATTATTCTCATGTTCTCAAGGAAATTATTCATTTATACGGCGTACTTCGTAGTGTTATCTCCATGATTCTTCAAATTCTTCCTGTAGTTTTTTATACCATACACCACTTGTAGTACAAGGGTACATTTAGTTTGTGCGAACGTACGTAACACTCATAAGAGCTTAAGATAGACCCACCTGTTCTTATACCGATCGATTCCGAATCATTTTCTAAGCATGTCTGTCCGCCCGTCCGATTGTTTTGTTCAACCTACAGGTGATAATTCTTGAGATATTTTGATGAAATTTGGTACAACGACGTAATTTGACTCAAGGACAACCGCCATTAAAAATTTCGATCAATCCCCATATAACACATTATTTTAAAAAGTTTTTATGGAAAAAAATTGCAACTTTTCAATTTTTCGAAAAAACTCGCTGAACAAGAGCACTTCGACATTTTAAATTGATGAGAAAAATTTGGTTCGGTCGGCTCAATTGTTTGAATCCCCATCTCACATAAATCTTCCTACGAAAATTGAATCTTTCCATTAGAAAAATGTATAATTTTCAATACTTCATGGTGAAAATTGATTTCTAATAGTAAATTGACATAGATGTCAATCGTACCGAATTTGAATCATGTAGATCTATTTTTTGAATATCACCGCACGTAAGGAATCTCAGGTAACGTAAACCCTTATATGCCAAATATGCTTAATTGCTAATGTTTTATGATGAAAATTTGTTCATGAAAATAATTTGACTTAAAAATTAAATGGATCAAATTTGAATCACATAGGTCCACTTCTTGGATTCCACTCCATATAACATATCTTGTGAATAATATGCCCCTTCAAAAACAGGTTTAATTTTTAATATTTGATGATGAATATTAATCCATAGTAGAAGTAGAAGTAGGAAAAAAATTAGCGGTAATGATGGATCCGAGAGGTCTATTTTCTAGACCTAAACATTTATAGGCGTTACCATGAAAAGCAAGAAAGAAAGTCTAATTTCCAGTTCTTTGTAACGGAAACTCTAAAATAATAAAATTTGTAGGAAATAAATTGAGTCATGTAATGTTTATCCTGGGGCATCCTCCAAGATGCGGGCTTTCGTGAAAAGTATGCCTTTGCATGAAAACAATGTGTAATTCTTGATGATGTTATTACCAAAACGAGTAATGAATAATTTTTACTGTTGGCGAAGTGGTGTAGGGTATCTAATTGTCAGCCTTGCTCTACCATAATGTTCGAATTTGTTTTTCTTTCATATATGTTTCTTCAAAATTTCGGCTAAAGAAATTGAGTCAACATTCAATAAATATATTCATTTTCAATTAATTAAATTTATTTATGTGCCTACAATGGAAGCGCCAATGCAAGAGAAAGTCTTTATTTAAGACTCCACTGTACGGTTACTTTTTTTTTTTTGAACAAATCGTTAAAGGTTTCAAAGTTTATCAAGGGAAAACTTACACAAACCACACACACACACACACACATTAAAAAGCTTAAACCGAAACATATCGAAAAGTTTTACAAAAGACAGGAAAAAAAACAAAAACAAAAATAATAATAACAATATTTGAATGCCGATTAAACCACAACAGATAATAAGGCAAATTTATTTATTTAAAAAGCTGATGTGCAATAAAAGAAATGAATGAAAACATTTATTCAAATAAAAATATAAATTGAAAGAGAAATTGAAAAATATATTTTACAAACAAACACCCACCAGCAATTGTTATAAACGTTACAAAAAAAAAAAAAAAGTATAATTTTATAGAAAAATGATAAATGAGTTCAAATAAGTTCCTAGAAATTTTTAAGAAAAACTTATGCTATAAACATAATAATAAGCATACAAAAAAGCTAAACCCTCCACAAATATATATGAAAAAAAAAAAACAAAAAACAAACAGATGCATATATATATATATGTATGTATGTATACATATAGATGAAAAACTTGAAACAATTGTCAATGCAAAGGGTTTAAGAATTTGTTGAAAGCTTTGTAGGATTTTCATAATGAAACTTTATTAAAATTCGAAGAAAAGTTTTATGAAATAAAGCAATGCGTAGTACTTTTCCCACTTCTCCTATGTATGGATATGTTAAGGGTATAAAAAGAAATCAATTCTAAGTTTGCGATATGGTAACAAGAGCGTAAGCGTTGCAAAATTTTTTCATGAAAATTTTCAAATTCTATATGTTTTTTGATCAAAATCGACGCTTTCATCGATTTAACGATGATTGCTGAAATCGAATCGATATAACATCGACCTTGAACCATTAGGGCTTTTCAGATAGATTTTATTTTACAAAATTTACCCAATTTTTCTTCTTTGTTTTTTTTTAACTTTGACTAATTCATTTCTTATTCAAGTAACAGGGTGACGGTCAGAAATAACTAAGCAAAGAGAAAGGGATAGAAAGTGGGCGAAAAATGGTGCGTGTGTGCCCAATTGATAACTTTTCTGTCTTCACTGACTAAATATGCATTATAGCTACAATCAAGTTCAAGCTTCACTTCGCTGGAACTTGGTATTCGCAAATCCTGACTTGGTAGTCGCGATTCTTATCTATTCAACTAATTATGAGGAAGTATTTGCCCTCGAGCTACATTCATCTTATGGCGAATCATAAGTATTCAGTATGTTAACCACATTTTTCGCCTATAGGTGCAGGCCCGATGACGGTCAGGAGAGGTTATAGCTAAAGAGGGATGCAAAGATGGTGTAGTGGGGCTTGTGCACGTTTGACTTAAAAGCGGAAACATCAGGCACGTTGGCAAAGACCACTGCTGGTAGACTGTTCCAGAGGTGGACAATGAGATTGCATACGACAAGTAACTGTAGTACGTCAAGCGATATGCAACCAATTCCAGGACGCGTCGGTGAGAAAGCTAAGAAAGCCTTATAGTCTTGATAAAGGATTTACTTGGTGCACATATCTATTTTTATATCTTTACAAATCTTGCACGGGATGTATCTATACATAAACACTACACAGCACACATTATCCCGATGTTCGGGAATTATTTTTTGTATACATATATTTTATGAACATTTCACCCTACACCACTTGTATTTCAATATAATTTGATTTTTTTCCGAATGTACGTAATACCCAAAAGTACTTAAGTTTTAAACTTATCTGTCCCTATGTCCAACGTAAAACTAAAGATATCTTCTTCAGGTAGGTTCGTATTGAAAATGGACCAAATCGGTCAAGGAACACGTTCGCAGTATAAAATAAACTGAGAAAGTCTCGGTTTTCAAATGCAAAAACAAAACAAACAAAAACGTTACTCAATGCATATGAAAGATTCGGCGTCAACTAAATATAATTTTTTTACTTGTTTTCTTTCGAATTGTTTTTGTTCAATAATAAGAGAAAAGAATACAGAGAAAAAAGAACTTTTTGCTTCCCTCTACCTATTAGATGCTGGCATGTATGTAGATCAGCGACATCTATTAATGAAAATGATAAAGTAATGCAAAGTATCAATGTATCCAACGGTTAAATTCGATGCTTTTAACTTTTCTCCACATAAAATAACAATTTTCCATTTAGTATTACTAAGTGATTCAGTGGCGCTCATCAAGCAACGCTCGATATTGAATTTTCGAAATTCATGAATTTTTTGAATGGGAAATTCTGCCGCTCCTAGCGAAGTCGCCAGTCGACATAGCGCCTTCTAACTATCACTAGTTCAGATCGACGCAGTATGGCTTGGGTGGACACGCGGTTGCGAAATGCTGAAGAAGTGCGAAAATAGATCGATTGCTGCCAAATCGATTTTGTTCTTTCGACGCACTATCGTCATGTTGCCAGCAAAATGGGGAAAAAGTTGTAGAAAAGATTTTAGCTATCTTTCCCAATAAATGCCTTTCTTAAATGAAAAAACGGTCAAAATACATGCAGGCACTTAAGAGGAGATTACGGATAAGAAAGGCAATTACGGGAAATAAGACCGGGAAGTAAGACCTTCGTTTTTTATAGGCGAACATCGGCCACTAATCAGGAAAATTGCGATCAACCATTGGAACGTCCACAAATCGAATTGTAAAGTAGGCGTAATACGTCGAATACTATCATGAGACCAAATTAGACAAAGACGACCTAAAAATTAAAAGCTCTTTTATTTTGTTCCAGCTAAAAGGTCGGTGTAAAAATGCTCATAATTTTTCAAATGACACGCAAAAACCCCCCTTCCCCCACCCACCATTTAAAAGAATATTTTGCATTTACAATTAAAAAAACGCTCGATCAAAACCGTATATAACGTATCCTGCTTGCGTAAAAACGCGAATGAACCGGACTCGGCAAAATGTGCCCGAACCTTTGATAGACTGCGTAAGTTTTGAGATTTTTGCAAGTGTGCCAAGAATGGATAAAAAACGTGAAAAGAAGAATATCCTAACAAAGAAAACAAAAAAAAAAAAACAAAAAAAACAACAACAAATTAATTCATTTTAAACACATTGAATGCACAAAATACCTTAACAAAAATTTTGATAGTAAAGTCCCAGCGGACAATGTAGCACAATGTAAATTATAAAGAAAGTACACTTTATTATAATTTGCAGAAATATTTGGTATACAACTACAAAGAACATTGTTTAAATTTAAAAAAAAAAAAAAAAAAATAGATAAAAACAAAAATAAAAAAAACAACCAAATGTTAAAAAAACTGAATAATATATATATACATATATATATGTATGTATATATATATATAGATATATGTATACAAACCACATTTAATTAGTTTATAAATAAATGTCTGAGTATATAAAAATGCTTAATAAAATTTTTGAAAAGTAGTTTTATTGCTTACAATTATCGCATGGAAAGCAAATGCTTTTTACACCCATTACCGACGGATGGAAGGAGGGATGTATTCATTTCGTCAAAACGTTTGCTACGCCCAGAAGGAAGCATCAGAAACCCCATAAAGCCTATATATCCTGTAACGATTTAAACAAATCTGTCTGTCTGTCCGTCTGTTTGTCCATCTGTATAATGTCTACCTCCTGGTCGCAACAACGAAGCTATCGCCTTCAAATTTGGCATATATATTGAAAGCTCTCGCACGCAAGTTGGTATTGGAAATGTGTGCCAAATCGGTGGAAGGATATACCTACCTAGGTATTAGATAAGCTGACAGCAAATCTATTTTTCAAAAGGAATAGAAAATTGATTTTTTGCTCGGTACTGAAGCTTGAACGCATAATTTATAGGTGACGCTGTAGCACCGGTACAAAAATCGAAAAAATTGATTACCCCTACCCGATATTATAGTGTACCAAAATTTAATTAATTTTTCAATACCTTTATAACGCGCAAAGACAAGCTTGAAAAATGCCATAAGGTAAATAAATTCTTGGCCAGTTACAAATTTAGAATGCATCTTTTCATAGAATATATATTGCCCTTGTCTTGCGACTGAATAGGAATAGTTAGGAATAGAATTCAGATTAAAGTTAAAGAAAATTTTGCATTCAAAACATTGATCTCACGAGTGATCCGTAAATACTTCTTTTTCTAACGCAATTTCTTCTTCTTCGTAACGCAGACATATGCTACCAATAACGAATGAAAAAATTATCACAAATAAAAAAAACTTCCAAAAATGACAAATACGGTAAACAGAACAGACAATCAAAATTTTGTGTGTCTCGATATCTGTTTTTGATTATAAATATAGTCATTGCGCCTAATCGGAAATCAAGACTCGCTTAAAAAATTTTCAATTTACCAAATGGTGGGGCATAAGTCTGTAATGGCGAACCATCCATATAATATAAAAAAATAGATAACGATCCTTGAGCAATATGTCAGGCACGATCTCGAAAAATGTATAAAACATTTTAAACATATTTATATACAAAAACATTCCATAATGAAAGTTTTTTGTACCGTATATTACTTGTGCTACGAGGGCATATGAAGTCTGTATGGATCTATGCAATACATGGAAGAATTTAAGGCAGGTCCATCATTTATTACACCGATCGATTCAAATACATTCTCTACATCAAAGATTTAAGCTTGTCGCTCCGTCTGTCCGTCTGTCCATCTGTCCCTTTTGCGTGCTACATACAAGTCGGAATTTTTAACACATTTTGATAAGATTTTGGTTAACTGACATATTTTGGCCCGAAGACGAATGCTATTGAAAATGGTTCGGATCCGATCACTTTTTCTATCACTTTCCATATAGAGCCTCATTTTAAAAAGTCGTAATATGAACATCTGTGAATGTAAGGTATTTAGTGGTGAGCCGTATCCCACTGTCTTGTTTTCACTTGTTTTACTTAAGA
Organism: Glossina morsitans morsitans; assembly: GCA_001077435.1. Taxonomy (NCBI): domain Eukaryota; kingdom Metazoa; phylum Arthropoda; class Insecta; order Diptera; family Glossinidae; genus Glossina; species Glossina morsitans. The sequence continues at coordinate 46,608 of CCAG010011662.1, read as the reverse complement.
ACGAGGCCTTTTTATAGGGTTACAGGAAAATTTCACTTAAATTTATTGAAACGTTTAATGAGCATAAAATTTCGAAATCTGCAATGTGAGTTGATATATATATATATATATAAGCGATGAAACGAAAACAAATTTAATTTGCTGGATCATCGTTGGTTTGGGTTTTTCTTCTCTTTTTTTTTGTACATATGCACATATATGTAAACTAAAGCGTCAGTGCGCTTGAAAACACGAAACATGAGAAAGAAGGATACAGAATGACGTCATAGCAAGAGAAGATTTATTCAATAATCATTTTACCCACACAGAGCAAACAATCAAATAGTTGCTGTAGTTGCTGTAGTTGCTATATAATAACAGCGCGACTTCTGTTACGTTAATCGAGACATCAAAATATACATAATGTATGCACTGCGTTGCATTTTTCAAATTTCTTGTGCTCTCTAATCGTAAACGCTTGCAAATTCTAAGGTATATAGTTGATAACGTTGCAATTACATATCGAAGAAGTCAACTGTAAGATATATAAGATAGAGCCAAAGCAACTTCAAAATTCTTGTGGTCTTTTAATCAGTTCCGCGTTAAGTTTGGATGAAACCATTCAGGAATATAACGGAGTTGTAAACTCTACTTGATTATTATAATGATATTCAGATTAAATCCCTAATTGAAACTAACAGCTCTAGTCTGTCTGTTCTTGTCATAATTTACTTATCAGTTTTATTATATCAGCAGTCGTAATAAAACTCTTCCATATCGGCTTTAAAAATAAAACAAAACTTTTGCAAATTTTTTATTGGAAATTTAAGAAAGAAAAAACTGAAAGTTCTCCGCTCTCCTTTAAAAAATGCTTAGCTTTCATGACACTTTTTTGCAGACCGAAACTTTCGTATAAAATAGAAATGATCTCGAAAACTCCAAAGACGACGTCTCTGACATACACCGATACGAATAGGAAATGTTCGTAAGGAAAGGAGTATGAAACATTATGAAAATAAATATGAACTAAATGTTATAGTAATGGAGGTAACGCGGGCTTGAGTTAACACGAAAAACGCCACCAAACGCAATGGATTCTATGATGTTATCATACATATTCCTATCGCTGGGCCAATGTCTGCGCAGAGATTCAAGCACGCATGAAAGTCCCGCAATCATCGCGAACGGGAAGTCTTAAAGGATTAAGAGTAATCCCTCTTTCCTTGCCTTGCAATGAGAGTAAATTTCTATATGGTTCTCATCCAAGTAAAGCAAAAAGGAACTTTGCGTCAAAAGCCTTAACAACAAGTCAAGGCATCGAATATAATTATTTGATTTCGCTATTTTTATAAACACTCTTGAATTTCTGAGATGAAGCGGTCTTTCTGTGTCCATTCATCCATCAAATATGTCTTTTTAGAATAATGTTTTACTTATATTTTCATTTCAACCGATAGCTCAATAGCTATTTTTCTTTCAAGCTAACATATTATGACATTTTCTATTCGATGTCGAGCAAGCACTCGATATGTGCTCGGGTATTGTTAATCAAATTTTCGTTAAGGATTGCTCGATAACAAGAACCGTTAATCCAAAATGGAAATTCGCTTTCGAGTTTGCTCGATAACGAGAACTGCAACCCGATTCAAGATATCAATGGCTTTTCGTTCTATCAAATTACAGAAGACAAACAATTAAGAAAATTACATTCGCTTATGACGGAATCTTTTATACCCATCATCATTATCCTAAAAAAGATTAACCTAACAAAGGCAAACTCAATTTTCATATTCTATATAATAGAAGGTGGGCCGCTGCTGATTTTTTTCTATTTCCAGAATACAATTTGATATTTACATGGTCTACGGATTGTACTTAATGAGTAGCAAGCAAAAAATACGAAACGCGAAGACGTTCACAGTTTTTGTTGCATAGGCGTGTGAGCGTTGAAGGCGTGTTCTTTTAAAAGTTTAGGTCATTTTCGAATGTAAGAATCTTTACCACAGCTGCCAGACTGCTGGCCAGACGGAACGCTTACAACACACATTACACAAACGAACGGACGGACAGGCTTAAATTGATTCGGAATTTGATGCTAGTCAAAAATATATACTTTTGTAGGACCTCTGAAGCTTTCTTTTTGATGTTGCTAGCGCTTTGACAAAACGAATATACCCGTCATCAGTGATGAAAAGAATAAAAAGACAAGAAACTGTGGTTAAGATTCCATATGATTTAAATACATCCTGGTAAAATTTTGTACATACGTCATTTTGACTGCTGGTTCAGACAATCACTTCAATTCATTCCCATTCCCATTCATTTGATTTGAGTTGAAAAGTTCTCGACATAACCTCAAATTTGCCAAATGAAATTTTCTTTAAGAATTATTTCATCGAAAGCGATGAAATAAAATGAAAGAAAAAAAAAAAAAAAGGTTTTTTTTTCCTTTAATATTTTTCGATCTTTATTTGTATTAATATTTTAAATAAATTTTTCTGAATTTTTTCACGTTGCCTCTCTTTAATATTTTCATTAAGGTATGTTAATTTAATAAAAAGCAATTTCTTATTTTTTTTTTTTTTTAATTTAAATATTTATTAATAATAACGCCATCGTTTACCAAGTTCATTACCATTGTTAACGTTATGATTGCAATAATCAGCATTTTTGTTTTCATCTCTTTTTTTTTTTCCAGAAATACTTTGAATTATGCCTTTTTTTGTTTTAAATATTTTACATTAAATATCAATATATTTTGTAATAACTGCTCTATTTTTATCGTGTTTGCTGCCATTGTAATATATATATGAGAATATATTCTTATATAGTATGTGATATTTGAGTACATACACACATCCGTTATATATACTTTATATATAGGTGTATATAAATATATATAATAGAAATAAGTAAGAAAGCTATATATATCCACCACTACCGACACCAACAACACCACCAACACTATCGACAAATATTTTTACGGTAGTTCTGAACTGAGTCAACGAGCTCATTTATACAATTTCTAGTCTGCGAAGGTCTTTCAGACACCTTTCCTATCGCTTGTCGGCCTTATATGAGAAATGCTTCTTATAATTTTTATACAGTACACCATTTGTGGCACGAAGGGTCTCGAGGCAGTTTCCTTTTTTTTATTATATCGATCGATTCAGAAACACTTTCTGATTTCATTTGATCGTGTCTGTCCGTCTTGGGTTCTTTTGTACAGTCTAGCTAGTTTTAGCCATAAGTTTTGAAATATTTTATTAAACATGTTTTGACCCAAGGACGAACGCTGATGAAAATGGTTCGGATCGGGCCATTTCTTCAACCACTTCCTATATAAATAATACCTGTAGAGTGGCTCACTGTAATGTTTTTACTTATTTTTTTTTTTTTTCTTTTATTGATGTTTTATTCATTTAAAGTTCATTTCGCTTTTCAGCATTATTTGAGGAAATAATTTGATCAGTTTTGTACGTAACCTTTTGGACTTTTATATTGACGAATGAACGGATACGACCTATGTAAATATAATAAAATATCAGATAAAGTATTTGATTTGATCAGCTCTGTACGCTACGCAGCAAACAAAAAGCATGAGTATGAAAGTGAGTGTCCTCTCGGGTGGTGGATATAAAAATAAACACAAATTGTATAAAAAGAATTGAAAACAAAAACAAAAAACAAAATTCCTGCATTATTTTAAACGAATTGACAGGTATAGATATTATAAAAAACAAATTATTATTTTTTTTTTTTTTTGCATAGACTAATAACAATTCGTATATTCATTAAATAAAACTCTATGATTTTAATACATTTTCTTTTTTTTTTTTTTTTTGGTAAAAACAAAAGTTTTTTAATTTAATTCTGATTTAAGAAGGGAGGCAAAAAAAGGCACTACCATCTAATTAGGAGTTTTTCTTTTGTTTCTTTTTTGTTTTCGATTTTTACTTAATTATTTATTTTGCTTCTCTTAAAACTGAATTTAAAATTGTTTATGCTTTTTTTATTTATTTGTAAATTTTTTTGATTTTTTTCTTTTCATTTTTTATGAAATGTTTTTAATAATTCATTTAAAAAGTGTATGCAATTAAAATTGGTGTTTTAAGTAAATTAATGGGCTGTTTTTTATTTTTTATTTATTTATTTATTTATTTTTTTTTTTTTGTGATATTCTTCTCCGTCTTACAAACATTTTAATGAAAAACAAGTAAGAAAGTCTTATTCGGTTTAACGTGACCGTTGAATGCCGGATATCTCAAGTGCCTGTAAATGAAACGCAAAGGTTTCGATATCTTTTGAATGAATTTTAGTTTTAGCTATCGAAGCTATTCTTGCATCGAATTTTTGAATGGCCCTCATATTTTTAATCAACTTTATATCGATATTTGCTGAGAATGAAAATATATTGAAGTTTTCGTTTTTTTTTTAACCTTTTCACCGGCCTCTGGTTATACCCTGCAGCACTTGTGGTACAAGGGTATATTAAGTTTGGGCGGATGTATACAATATTCCAGAGGGACTTGGGGCAAACCCGTCAATTGATTCCGAAATTGGTTCAAGCTTGTCTGTCCGCTTGGCCGTCTTAACTTTTTAGTACATCGTGGTGTTTTTGTTCGGACCACTTTTTCGACCCTTTCATTTGAAAACTCGTTATATGAACAACTGTATTCGAAAAAGTGGCGTAAGGTAATTAATGACCGGCCGTGTCTCACTATAGTGTTTTTCATTTATTAATTATAGTAGCAGTTGTCAGCTGTCATCATAGATGGCTTCAAACCTAAAATCTATATATCAAGATATAAGATCTCAAAATTTCTTCACCTGCCAGTTAAGACTCTTATTTGTTTCGCTGAATATAATTTATATATTTGGCTTTCGCAAATGGAACTACGAAACCTTCATCCCCAGCTAAGCAGATAAAATCGAATTAAGGCGACTTTTCATCACACGTCTAATATATAAAAGGTGCGTAATACTTGAATAATTTTGACCGATGATTTTGACTAGGTCATTACAATTATTTTTTATACCCATTATCGAAGGATGGACGCGTATGTATATTCATTTTGTCAAGACGTTTGCAATACCCAGACGGAAGCTTCACAGACCTCATTAAGTGTATACATTCTTGACCAGCATTAAATTGTAAGCTGATGTAATCATGTCCGTCCGTCTATCACTATGGAAATTTAATTTTTTCCTCTTTTTTCGTTAGTTTTTTTTAGGATAACGGTAATGAGTAAAAAGAGTCGAATATAATTTCCTTAATCGTTCTATTTCCGCTTTCTGTTTTTGGAAAATCGCATTCCCTTTTAAAATGTGATCTCTTACCATCAAATGGGAACCCACAAATCCGAATATTTTAATAGTAGAGACGGACAAATGAATAGATAAACCACAACAACTAAATCGACTTAGAATCTCTCTACGCAACTACAATAAATTAGGATTTGGTGGATATAAGAGCGCCAGTGAAGTTCGCCCTACCTTGAGACTCACAAAATTATTGATAATTAAAATTAATGCAGAAAATAAAATCAAAATACATAGTTTATAAGATAAAAATTGTGGTCCCATTGCTAAATAAATTTGCACTAAGAAAGTGATGTGAGGTTTGAATTCTTTATCATTAGTATTCCGGCCACAATAACCAACAAATTGTAATTGAAAACTTATAGGCAAATATTGATAGACGTAAAAGTTGTTATAAACATTTACACAGAACCATCGAAAGGTTAAGTGCTGCAACTGATTGCGTCACAAACAAGATTTCAGTGCAACGGTAGATGGATTATGGATTCTGAAGAAAAGAGTTAAATAATTCAAGTGAATGGTTTACCTTTGTAATAAAACAAACAAAAAAAAAAAAAAAGAAAAAAAAAAAGTAAGAAAATTATATCCGGCCGCGACCGAATCTTTTATATCAATCACCTATATCTACTCTCCAAGTCTTTTTATTTGCATCCTCCACCTTGTGGGATCAATCACATTTATTTTCAAGTTAACACATGTTTAGACAGCCAATGTATCTTCATGTGAGGAATGGACAAAATAATTTTCAACATTTTGTCTTATTCACCTTAAGCGTGATAAGTAGAAAAAGTAAAACAAATGAGAAAAACTAACAGTTTGATCAATTGTAACTTTTTGGAAGCGTGGGCAATGGCATGCAGAGTCGTCCGTAAAGTAAGCATAGATAATTTCAGCGTTTTATCTTTCATAATTTGTGAGTAATAGGCAAAAAACCGCAAATTATTGCTTGGAGAAACAGATATACGTCCATTTTACGCTTAACTGTGCACGTGTACTTTGACCAATTTGTCACAGGTAGCGATCTACGTACAAAAACTTCCAATATTTTTGCCAAATTTGAAACTAACGGCTTCATTTTTGAGACCAGGGGGATGTTTGCAGGATGCCAGGACGACATTACATAGACAGACAGACGGAAATGCTTAAATCGGTTTATAAGTTGAGGAAGATCAAAAAATTCGTCTATTCTTTATGGGATCTCTTAAGCTTCTTTCTGCATGTTGCCAATGTTCTGCCAAAACGAATATATTCTTTATCCTTCGATGAACGCGTGTAAAAAGATCATTTAAGACTGACTATAACATTTTTTCTTTAGCGTTATTTGCTTAGAAGAGAAAAAAAGATCGTTTGGCGAGCACAAAATAAAGGATTTACTTAAAGCGAAAAACACGACATTTGAAGAACACTCTCTGAGAGGTTTATATTAAGCCAAAAAAAAGCAAATAAAACCATTATAGTCGGGCAACGCGCATTCCATGCCCTATACTACTTCTCCTAGTGCAGTTATTTATTCGTTCTGGTCATAATACGTCAAAATGTACACAACACATTAGAGCTTGCTTTTCGTAATAACGCCTATACATGTTAAGATCCCAAAAAAATGGACCTATGTAATTGTCATTCCCTACCGTTAGTTTTTTTGCTCAATTGCTACTATAAATTAATTGTCATCATAAAATATCGAAAGTTAAGCCCTTTTACGAAGCGCTTACTACTCATGAGATCTCTTATATGGATGGAGTGGAACCAACAAATAGGCCCATGTAGTTCAAATTAAGTGCATTACAATTGTATATTATGTTACTATTCTAACAAAAAAAAAATTAATAATTAGGCCACTTCGGTATAAAAATGTTTACGTTTGATAAGAATCCTTATATGCGTTACTATCCAAAAAATTGCCCTACATGGTCCAAATTCGGGATGGCTGATTTTTTTGATAATTTACTATTATGAATCAATTTTCATCATGAAATATTGAAAATTAGCCTTTTTTAGCCACATAAAGATTCAGATCTCGTAAGACCGGTTATAAGGGAAGGGTTCAAAAATTGCCCCAGCCGGTTCAAAGTTTTCACATCAACTTAGCATGTTTAAATATTATTAATTAGATACTTTTGTCGAGAAATTTTGAAAATTGCAATTTTTCTCTTTTCAGAATAGGGCATTATACGGGGAGTGGTCGACCATATGGACCGATCCGAATTATTTTCAATAGCCTTCGTCTTTAGATCAAAGCACATTAGTGTATCAAATCTCATCAAAATATCTCAAAAATTGCGACTTGTAGCTTGAAAACAAACTTACATCGACAAATATCAGACGGACAGACAGACTTAAATCAATGTAGAAAATGATTGTGAATCGATCGGTATAATAAAAGCTGGGTCTATTTTAGCCCCTTGTGGGTGTTCCCTACATCCGCACTGTACACACAAATGGTAAAGGGTATAAAACGGAAAGCGGAAAAAACCTCAATAGGAATGATATCCAACTGATTATCGGTATAAAGAACTCGTACTGATTTTCTTAAAAGAAGTGCATTTTTTTTGTTCTTAAATTAAAACAAACGCGTTTTATATGTTCGATTGCCTTTAAATTCGGCTTGAAAATGGTACTCTTTACGACTCTCGTCATCGGGCTATCGTACAATACAGTGATACTCGATTGCTTTCGGGTATCGTGGTTGGGCTTCTTGTTCGTTGCACTCACAATGGCATATTTGCGATATGATCGGTGTATGTATAGCAAAATAATGCAAATAAGCGAAAGATAAGTGAATAAAAAAGTGAAAAATTGATAAAAAGAAAATTAAACAAAAATATGAACAAAAATATAAAACAAAGTTTAATAAATAATATATAAACTAAAACAGGGAAGAAGTATACCTATTATCTTCTTCTTTTTTTTTATTGTTTTTTTAATATATTTTTTAAATCAATAATTTAATTTTCACGCGGCAAAATCAATGGATTTTGTGATGTTATTATGTAGATGTTTCCATCGTTATGCATGTGCCTGCGTAGAGACGCAACTGCGGAAGAAAGTCACGCGATGAGGGGTAAGAAAGGGGTAAACCCTCTTTGTTTGCCTTACAACGGCCGTAAGTATCTATAAGGTTCCCATTTCATATATTCCCCACACAATGAAAGGTACTCTTTAGGTTTGATGACGTAAGCAAGGAAGGGATATCGAATATAATTATTTGATTCGATTATTTTTGCGCACATTTTGAATTTATGAGATTAAGTAATCTCTTAGTCTCGCAGTCTCTATTAATTTCAGCAAATGTTTTCCATTTGAACATGAAGCCTTATCAGCTATTTTGTTTTGTTTTCAAGTTAAAATATCATCATTTTATATTCGATATCGAGTATCGGCCGTAGTTATAGTGAGTGGTCAGTCGGTAAATTCCGATTCTGCACACGTCACAATTAGACTGCGGCCGCCGTCTCTTTCTCTCCCCTCACTTCTTCCGAATAGGGAATGATTTGTCATAAGATAAAATAAATAAAATAAAACACTTATACGCTATCGAGTTCATTACCAGTTACTCGATAATAAAAATAATCAACCATCAAAATGGAAATACGCTATCGAGTTACCTCGATAACAAGAATCGTAAACCGATCTCTAGTTTTTTCTTCACATTCGTCCAAGTCCAAAATACTTTTGATTATTGATAAATTATCGGACGTCGATCTATGTTTCATTCACTTATAACACAAAAAAGCATTCCTTTATTAGTTTGCAAGTTAAAATAAAATTTAAACTTTTCAAATTAGGTTCAAATGTGTATTTTTTTTAAACTGCTTAAAATCCCAATGTTATATCAAAAAAAAAAAAAAAGAAAAAATAGAAAAATAGAAAAATAAATAAATAAATGAATACTTAAATAAAAGAATTTTATTTAAATATAATTTGTGAATGAAGTTTATTAAAATTAAATGCTCAAGCAAAATATTTATACATTTATTGTTTGTTTTTTTTGTTTTTTAAAGATAAATAAAAGCAAAGTGTGGTGAGAGAAAACAAGATCTACATCGTTCTTGATTTTAAATTACACGCACATATAATGTAGTTTATAAATAATACAGCAAGCAATCAGAGAAATAATTCAAGACTTAAATACCTGACTTAAATTAAAAGTTTGCCGGATTATTTCTATTGGATTCTATTTTTATTGTTTTTTTCATTATTTAATTGTTTTTTTTTTTTTTTATTTGTTTTGTTTTCAATTTTTTACTACGCAAATAGTTTTATACTCCAGTATGCAGGTGTTTTTTTTTTTTTTTTAATTTATTTTATTGTTTTCTTTTTAAATATCTTTCTATCATTTAATTTAAAGTTTTCTTTTTAATTTTTATATATAATTGTGTTTTATATATAAATTTGATTTTCTTTTTCAAACTTTCTTAATAATTTTCAAACTATGCATTCATTAAAATTTTAAAATATGTATCAGTTAATTAATAATTGTCAATGAGTGTTTCTAGAAGAACTCAAAGAAAAGTGTGTCGTTAAGGAGTGGTGGGACTTGAAAACATATATAGAAATAATCAAAGAAAAGAAAAAAGTAGTAACCAGTCCTTAATTATAGGAAAATTTCCCTCTGGTCGCGTTTTCTTTATCACTTTAAAACTAAAACCCTTGTGTATGTAGCTGTATGTGTGTGTATGTGTGTATGGAGGCGTGTGTGTGTGTGTGTGTGTGTGTGTATATATATAGGGTGACGTTTTTAAATTTTTAGTTTTCCCAAGAGCAATTCTAAAACATTTAATGTATTTTCATATGTTTTTTTCAGGATTTTTATGTGTATGTGTATGTGTGTATATGTGGATATGTGTATATGTGTATGTGTATGTTTGCGTGTGTTGTGTGTGTGTGTGTGTGTGTGTGTGTGTGTGTGTGTGTTTGCGTTTGCAAATTTTATAATTTTATACTTTTCAAAAATATATATGTATATATATATATATACATATATTTTTTATTATAAACTTTTGTTCAACATTTTTTCAATTTAGTTACATTTATAACTCTTTGTTTGTATTTTTCTGGTTGTTGTTGTTGCTGTTTTTTTTGTTGAAATTTAGTTGGATGCCTTTTGCTGTTATCATTATTATTAATATTATTATTATTATTATTATGATTATTATTATAATTATTATTATTATTATTATTATTATGATTATTATTATTATTATTATTATTATTATAACTGTTTTTGTGTATGTTATCATATTTAATTTGTATATAATAATTTAATAACTTTTAAGGAAATGGAAGCGGATGGATGTATTATTTCTTTTTATTCGTTGCTATAAGTGGAGCGTTACGTTGCGGTGTTGTCGGCCGTGATGAATTCATGCCGCTATACATATACTTGGCTTTCTTTTCGGAGGGCTTTAGAATCTTCAAAGAATTCACAAAATTAAAAGAAACACATTTTTTTATTATGTCTAAACATATATAAACCTTCTTACCTGGAATGAGCACATTAATGTTTCATCCACAGTCATCATGCCGCCAGCATTGTCAAATTCGCCACAATAATTGGGAGCCGAAAATAAAGTCACCAATTGACGGCGGGCAAAAAATTCATAACCATCTTCAACGACCTGATTGATATAAATAAGAAAATAATAAATAATATTAAAATGAGAAAAGCAAAGCAAACGGAACAAAAATTATATTCGGCCGAGTGCGAACCCTTTATACCGTTGACCAATTGATGCACGTTTTGATACCTAACCCCACTACACACCACTTCACTTGTGATACAGGGTGTATTGGTTTGCGCGGAGTTACGTAACACCCAGGAGGGCTTAAGATACGGCAACGTAAATATATGTCCAAGCTATAGGTCGCAAATTTTTAAAGACATTTTCATGATATTTGATACACTAACGAACGCTATTGAAACTGATTTAGATCGCTTCACTACTTCGATCCCTCTCCATATAACGGCGTATTTTAAACAGTCGTGATACGGAGAAAAAAACTACAATGTTCAAAATTTTTCGATAAAAGTGATTAAGTAATACAATTTCGACATTCTAAATTGGTGTGAAAACTTTGGACCGGCTGTGACCATTTTTTCTGCACCCCCCTCTCATGTACCAAAAAGTGAAGTTCATATGACAAATGTGATTAAACTTTTAATGCTTATGCTAATGAAAATCAGATCATAATAGTAATTTAAGATGAAAACCAAATTTCTTGGATCCTATCTTGCTCATAAAAGGATTATCACAAAAATTGAACCTTTTAACCTTTCGGTGATGGGTATAAAAGATTCAATCACGACCGAATATAATTTTCTTATTTGTTATTTTTATCAAACATTACCGCCAACAACACTAACTGCCGAAAATTTACTTGATTTTTTCTTTTATTTGTATATGTATATATCTCGAAGTAAACATCGGATATATTGTTATCAGTGTGCAGCCAAACCATAAAATTTTTATTTCTTTTGTTGGGGGATTTTGTAATGAATAAGTTAATATGAAATTTTTGCTCTTCTTATTATTGACAGTGATTATAATTATAAAAAACTAAACGCCAACATATGTGGCCAAGGGCTTTAAGAGGCTAAAATACATATTTTTGTCTTGTCGAAAATTTTTTACTTTATTGGCCGTTATAAAGCTTAATTCTCAATGTGACAAAACTATTTTTATATACCACAAATTGTTTACATAATTTAACAATAATCACTAAATTATCTAATAGTTCGTACTGTTTATAAAATTACTTTGAAGAAAGAAAGAAAAAAACCCCTCGTTTCTCTGAAACATTTCTGATCATGAAAAAAAAGAAAAAAACTTAATTATACTACAAAAAAATACATATTAATCTGAATAGTTCCAAGATTAATGAACGAGCGAGGAGGAGAAGGGGGAGAAGAAAATTGAAATAATTCAAAAAGATAAATGTACGCCGTAGCCGTAAGCACATCGATTATTAATCGCTTAAAACTTGAAATTAACAAATCCAAATTAATGTGAAAATCGTTCCCTGTGTATCCACCCAAAATAAATGATCTAAAGTAATTTTGTTTGTTGTAATGAAATGAAAATAATAACAGTTTATGAACTTTTTATGTACCTGATGAGCACGGCATATTAGATCCATTTCATGTTTATGCAAAAATTTCGATACAACATCGGCACCAAATGTAAAACTAACGCCACGATCATTCTCACCCCAGCCCTGTACATCCTTGTCGGGATCGCTCCATAATAGATCGCACAATAAACCGGTATCGGGAACATCTGTAGGACGCATCAAACGTCTTATCTGTTCCATACCTTGTAAATCGGGACTCAGACCGCCATGGCAACAGAATATTTTTTCATCAATAATAGCAGCCACTGGCAGACAATTAAAACAATCTGTGAATGTTTTCCATAATTTTACGTTATAGCGTCGTTTACATTCATCATAGAAGCCTTCATTTTATAAAAAAAAAATAAATAAATAAATAAATGGATTAAATAAGATCGATGTGACGCCACACTCACCGTAAATACGATTAATACTGGCGCATTCGTGATTGCCGCGTAACAGAAAGAAATTCTCGGGATATTTAATTTTATAGGCCAATAGCAGACAAATGGTTTCCAATGATTGCTTGCCTCGATCAACATAATCGCCTAAGAAGAGGTAATTGGCTGCCGGTGGAAAACCGCCATATTCGAATAAACGCAAGAGATCTGTATATTGACCGTGTATATCACCGCATATAATTAAAGGAGCCTCCAGTTCAAGAAGAATGGGTTGCTGTAGGAATATTTCACGGGATTTCAAACACAAACCACGCACCTCCGATTCAGACATTTGTACTGATTTACCGGTACGACAACTCCTCACTGTAAAATATTATACAAAAGAAAAAAATATGAAAAACACAGAAAGACATGTGATGGGGGGGGGGGGGAGGGGGGATTTTTGGTAAACATATTATTATTAAGAAAATTGAATGGAAATTAAAAACACTATAAAACTGAAAAAGATTTTATAAGTAAAAGAAAAATATATTGATTTATAGCATACTCTCGGGGAAATGCTTGTGTAAACTTTCAGATCAACGTTGTCGTCGACTATGTTTGTGAACAAATTATGTCCCGTTTTGTTTTGGCGATATATTTATATCGATATCTGCTACGAACTCCAAGTAAACGGCCTCCCGGTGCTCAAAATGCTCTTGAAAGTGGATCACAGCCATTTCAAATTACTTCCACAACTATTAGTAGTTACTGCTAAGCAATGTGGACGCTACGGTTCAGAATTTTATCCAAATTTTCGAAACCCTATTTCACAACAACATTAAACGACACAATTGACGCGCATGCAATAAATAGACTCGAGAGAGTCAAGTTAATCAGAAATATGTACATTTTAAACGTGCTACGTATGTCTATGTGATAGTAAATACTTATTTAAATAAAAAAAAGAGGCGGAAAATGATAAATGATGCTATCGCTCGGATTAAGCAAAAAAAATCTTTTCGCAACATTTTTATTTCTTCGCAGAAGTCAATCTATTCAAATTCAGATCCGAAAAAAAAAAAAAAGTTGTGTACACACATCTTAATGAAATAACTTATACTACTAGTTCACATAGAGTAAAATTTACAAATCGGATTCGGAAAAATCACAATTGTAATTACCACTCTACAACGCGATTTAACGCGAATTCAACATTTCTCGCGAATTCAACATTTTCCATTATTTAAAAAAAATTTATATATAATATTATAATATATATATATATATATATATATGGGTAATATTTAAATGCGATTATGTGTAAATTGTATTAAAAGTTTAATAAAACTTTTTAAGAATCAAAGAGAATTGCGGTATTTCATATGAATTAATAACAAGCAGTCAACGTTTTCAGTTGAAAATGTTTATTTCCGTCCCGTTTATGCGGACAGTTTGACATTGGGAAACAATTATTTCTGTATTTGTTGTGTGAACGCTGCTGCACCTGAAATGTTTCCGGGAACGGAAGTATTGAAAACCATTTTCTATATATATATATATACATATATATATATATATATATATTTATTTTTTTTGTTTACGTTCTGCGAACATAAATACAATATAAATGTAAAATATATGCAAAAAACAAATAACTAAAGGAAATATTTGTAGTTGTTTTTGCTTTTCTAATAAACAACTGCATTTAATATTATTTTTTTATTTTTTTTTTTCTTATATACTTCAAAAGATCTAAATTTAAAACAAGTATCAATAGTTCTTCGTTCTTAAAACAAAAAAAGAAAAAAAAATATTTTTCATAAAAAATATATTTCAACACGAGTTGTTTATTTAGAGAGAAAGGGAAAGGAAAAAACAATTTTTGCTAATTAAGAATTTACATTTTACTGTTTTTACTGAATGTAAATAAAAATACACACGCCTACAACAATGCAGGCAACAACCGTACTTAAAATTATTTGTGCACACATGAAAAATACATAAGAAAAAAATGAAAAAATAAGTGCGAAATTTGTAGTCATTGTACACCCAATCACGAATACGCATCACTAACAATCGGGCTTAACAAGACGATCAAGACAATTCTCGCTGCTATGTATTTTTAATTATTGAAAACAGAGATGCTGTCAGTTTAACTGGATCTGCGGCCGTCTCCTTCGATCGATTTGTCCTATTTTCCATACCAAGCTGCATGCAAGAACGTGCAATGTGTCTGGCAAATTTGAAGCCAATATCTTTATTCCTACCATCAACCGAATGTGTTCCACAGAGGGGCGGACAGGCGGACGTCGATACTAATCAAGAATATAAAACGTATCAATAAGGTCATAGGATGGCATAGATATGTCGCCACTATTGACAAATTCTTGCTTGTTTTTTCTTTTTTTCTTTTATAATGCAATGGGAATATCTGAACTTCGTCTCACACTAAAACGACGGTGATGCGTGTACAAATCGTCCGTTTATTAAATATATACGAGTCAAGAGAAACGCGAAACCTTCATGCCCCTCTGTGTCCAGGCCACGAAAAAAAGCTTAAAAGTCACAAGGCCGAAGTTTGGTTTTTCTCTTTGTCTCGTTATCAGTATTTAATAAAATTTTGAAAGGTCTTCGTACGTGGAAAAGAAATCAAAGCTTCAAAGTATTAGTTTGGGTGAGCGCCCTTCTATTTGGAAATTTCGCATGTCACTAGCTGCCTCAATTTTTGCAACTAAGAGAGTTTTTATAATAGACGAAGAGCGATCAGCGGTCGGTCAGATGGACAGACGAAATGGGATAAAAATCTTTCACGAAATTTTGAATAATTATTTTCTAAATATATGTATATATTACACATTTGCTACTCTTGTTTGTTACCTTCGAGTGTCTCGCAATATGTTAACTACTCTTGGAGCATTTGTTAAGGCTTCAGGCAAAAGTTCTTATTGATAAAAAAAATGATAAATAATGTAAACGCATCCTGCCTTACGGTAAACTGCCCTATAAGAATCAAGTAAGAAAATCATATTCGCCGGGGGCTGGATCTCACATATCCATCCCTATGCTTTTCGCATTCTACTCTCCAAATTCTTTTATTTGATACCCATATCGCTAGCATTATTAAGAAAAAATTAATCCACCAGGGCACGGTGTCTACCATATTCATATTGGAATTAACCCATTTTTAGGGAGATTTTTGATTTCTTCATTTGAGGACTGTACAAAACAGTTTCAAACATTCGGCCTTGTTTGCCTTGTGGTAAATAAGCATAAAACCTCAAAAAAGTAAAAAAAAAATTAAATTTAGTTAATTGTAACTTCGTGTGGGCATGGCAGATTGTTTTCATTTTTGGACCTAAGGGAAACGTGGAAAATTTCAGTCTTCTATCATAATAAATAACTTCCGAGCAACGAGCAAAAATCCAAAAATTTTTGTTAAAAAAAAGAACGGACTTGCCTGCAGTTTACGCTCTACTACGTGCTTCTGCTCTGACCAATTTGGTCCATTTTCCATGCCAACCTGCATGCAGAAATTTCCAATGTTTCTATCAAATTTGAAGTGGATATCTTTTGCGACGAGCACAATGCCAAAACCGCACACCACATAGACGAACGGACGGATAGACATGGCTAGATCAACTCGGAAGTTCACGCTGATCAAGAATGTGTACACTTGGCAGGTGTTATATACATTGTGGAAAAAAACAAAATGTGGTGGGTATGAAAATAGTAAAGGGATCGTGTCATCTATATATAAGTCGAAATCAACCTAATTCCATATATATTTTAGTAAAGGTATTTCTTGGCAAGTGACTTTTTGGTTTCTTCTATGCTTCTGAGTCATTACAATAGAGTGAATATAAAATTCGCCCACTATTACGCTATGACTGGGTTAGCAGAAAAGTTTCAAAACAAACATTTTTCCATTTCATTTGTTATACCCACTACTGAAGGATGGCGATATACTCATTTGTTCACAATGTTTGCAACACTGGAAATTCTGAATCGATTAAGCCATGTTTGTCCGCCTACGTGATGCAATCATATAAAAGGACTTGGCGAGTAAAATGCGTCAAACTGCCAAATCTCTTAAGTCCCATTTAACTATGGTGGATGGATGGTACGACATGGTGGATGAATTTCTCGTAACAATACCTTTTAATGAACTAAGAGATGAAAGGTGAAAAAGGTGATGTCGTCATTCCATTCAATTTTTTGCCACCATAAATAAAAGCATGGGGCGCTAGGGATTTATAAATGGGTACGATGGGTATGCGAGATTCGGCCTTAGCCGAATATAACTTTCTTACGTTATTTTCCTTTAATTTCAATTTTTATTTACTTACAAAGAAAAAAGAAAAAGAAAAAGAAAAAGAAAAAAAAGAAGCCTAACAGTCAGTAAGAGATAAGAGCGTGGGTAGCGTCGCCTCACAGCAAAAAGCAAATTTTCAAATTGCTATTTGATTTAAAAACATACCGTTTAATAAAAATTCCAATTTTCACACTAAAATGTTACATTTTATTAACTGTTTGCTTAAAATTTCGTGAGAGCTGAGAAATAGCACAACAGCCATATGGCTTTCGTCTGTTTTTCCTTTCAAAAGTATGTTTTCAAGCGAATTATATATTCATGTATATATATATACATATATATATATATATATATCATCTATTTTTATATATTTGCTTATCATTGATTTTTTTTTTCTTTCTAAGTTTACCTGTAAGAGGAAAACAGCCCGATGCCTGATTGCTAGTAATTTACACAATTATATGCGTTTTGTTCGATTTAGATATGAAAAAAAACAAGTGCAGACTACAATAAGAATAAGGAAGAAATGCCCGATTGGAACGAGTCTTTGTGATACCCTATCATCTCGATCCAATAAATCAAATCTCGGAAATATTTCATTAATTATGAGCATAATTTTCCTAACACCTAACACTAATAGTATTTCCTAACACCTAAAACCTAATAGATCACTTTAGGAGTTTAGACGGGGTTTTAGACAGATCGTAGTTAGTTAGTCTTGTACTGTAGTTTTGGGTGGTCCCGGTAAAAAGATCAAGTTGTAATGTCTTTCATCGACTAAAGGTAGAAGCATATGGTGAACTTGCTCTATTTTTATTTTGAAGCCCTGCATATTCCAACAAGAGACAACAAAAAGGCAATAGTCATTTGCCTCTGCCCCTGTACTGTAGGGTCTTGAATAAAATTGTATCTTTTTTTTGAAACAGATATCTTTAAACTACACGCAACTGTCTAACGAATCATATTAAAGCGCACACAACACAGGCTCTTGAAATTTTAAATGGCGAACCGTTCACTTAAACGATAAAAGTGATCACTTATGAAGGGGTTAGGTGAGCTTGATGTATTATAGTTTGTTCCAGGCAAATGAAATCATCACTGAGGAATCAAGGTATCGGGAGTTTTCAGTATGAAGAAATTCGACCCCATATAAGAAACTTCACTCAAAAAACATTTTTAATTTTAATCTAAAAAACCCTACTGTTGATTTAAGAATTCGAATAGATTACTCTTCCCGATTAACATTGATTTCAATAGATGGCCTATTGTTTCTCCGAACGATGCTTCCACTCATATGCTAATGCCTTAAAATGAGGTCGTTTGCGGATAGCGTAAAGCATCAGTTGTTCTTTCTGCACATTTGTTCACATTGTTACGTAAAATGGTTCTTGTAATTTTACCAATCGTACCAATGGATTGGTAATTTTAACTTTTAGGTGAAATTATTTACAAATTATTTACAATTCAATGCAACTCCCTTGACTCAACTAACTTTGTCTTTCGCAAATATTCTGTCTACTTAGCCTTCTTTACCCAATTACCTCTGAAGCCTTATCGATTCATCGATTTACTTCGATTTATTCACTTATTGATCGGTAATGCTAAGTTTGCACGTTCTTACATTTCCACATAATGTAGATCTATAACCTAGTTAAGATAACCTGCAGCCGATAGCCTGTGTTGCTAGTGCCCAATGTCTTCTTTTTAGTCTAAGAATTTATTTCATTAGTCTACAATTTTAATAATAATAATAATAATAATAATAATAATAAATGTGACTTTAGTAATAACCTAGTAATAACCTAGTTTAAAACTACTATTTTGCTTAAGCTAGCATAGTAATTTATTATATAAGATACTGACCACAGTTCAGTTGAGACATATTGCTGTTAAACTTTTCCACCGAGCCAGCTACATGACGCTACTGTACTCTATAACTTGGATAGGCCTGTAACTAGTTTCACCATTGCAAGTAATTTGTCCTTTTGACAATTGAATACTTTTCACGTTTGATCAAATGAGCGATTTTTGTAGAAACACTATTTCACTTATTTACACACCTAATGTATAAAGCAACACCATTATCTACTCAAAATTCTACACTAATTAAAAAAATGTTCATACCTTGTAAGGTCTTTCGCAGCGAAACAAATCAACTCGATTTATTAATTGTAGGCATAAAAAGAAAACATTCGATATTTTTCCTATCGAAAATTTTGATAGGTTGAGTGAAAAGTTTCCAATTTAATGGTGAAGATGACAAGACCATGGCACTAAAGTTGAGAAATATGTTTGTGCATAGAGAAGTACTTGCAAGTACTTGTAAGTACCAGTACTTGTCGTCAATCGTTTAGGTGAGTCGATGTGAATGTTTTGTGTGAAAATGGAAAAAACTGACTGACCATCGATCAATATCATAAGTCATTTGCCTTTGCAAGGCAACACAACACAATACACAAATTAAAGACAAATTGAATCCTGCGTGCGAGAATTTTGCACGATAACTAAACAATTGTTCAACTTTGGCTAATTGAATTGACACGTGGCCCTGTCAACACTATGGTCGCTGATGAAAGCAAATCTCAAATTCACGCCAATGTGACGACGGGATCGATACATAAAATCAAGTTTTGCACAAGAAAAATATATATGTTTTTCTTTATGTCGGTTGGATGGATGACTTTTCAGCCACCCTTCATATAATAAATAATTAAAATTAGTCGGCCGTTTACAAATTTTTAAAAGTGTGCTGTTATTCCAATTTGTAAACGATACCAGCCAGATGTGATTGCAAATTTGATTTCAATTATGATTCTCGTTCACTAAGATTAAACCAAAACTAGTGCTTGCTTGGAATGAATATATTTCAAGTTTTCATCATCGACCCGCAGACGCAGCAACTACGTGAATTGTTGATTTAATGAATTTCGTGGATAAGTTATTTAGCAAAAACTAACTGTTCGATTAGCAATCATTGATTTATTGCATTTTGCTTGCCTGTATTGCGGACAGATAGTAATATGATTTGTGTGGAGACATAAATATCCTTAGGTATTATATTAATATACAGCGTTAAAGATTTATATGTGCGTCGTGGAATTTATCTTAAGCACTGAACGATCTTTTCTCCTTGAAAATCGATACAAATCAGAGAATTTTTGATCATTCCGGACGTCGGCAATTATAAAGGACAACTTTCTGGGAAAGAAATTTTTAAAAATGAAAGAGATTTTGCACATGCGACCATCGCACTCTCTTGACCATATAATTAAAATCCACTATGAAACCAAATCTATGATATATAAATAAATATTTAGGCATACGAACTCATTCATGAGAAGGTAAAATATTTGAGAAAGCAATTCGAGAACCCACCTTACCTAACACATAGTCGGCCAGATAACCTAGCAGATTGTGACTTGCCAATGAGATAATTTACTTATTTATCGAGATCAACATTTTTCTATATATACATACATAATATAAACTCAGTCATACGTTGTATTTAATTCAATGTTTTCCCATTGGAAAAGAACTGAACTGTGTTTTCTTTAATTTAAATATTTCGAAATTTTTTGGACTGAGTAAAAGTATGCTTGTATTTTTTTCAAAACATGTAAACTTGAACATATGCGTTAAATATTTAACAAAAGCATATTTACGACATATATGTTTATCGTCATGAATTACAATTACAATCTGCAACATTGCCTACTTTCAGGTAGGTGCCTTCATTGTATAACAGAAGTTTTATGAATATATATAAATTTATTTTTATTTCCTTTACGTGTTTTATCTTAGTAACCTTCGGTGATGAACAACTTTTACTTTGCCTTTGCCTTTGTCTACAGTTAATGATGCCACTGGCGGCGCGGTAATACAATATAGACACATACATACATAAGCCTATTGCTGCTGATGTTGCTGCTGTTGCTGCTGCTGCTTATTCCGTAATGAAAATGGCGGTGCGCTTTTGGAAGTGGTTTATTGTCTTGAGGTTTCCGGCATTTGCAAACCATAAGATCACGTACGTAAAAGACATATACAGACAAAATGCATAAAGTAGGCTATACTCAAGCATAAGTAAATTAAGATGAACGGGAGGAGAGGGAGGTAAAGGGTTTCGTTTTCTGAAGTAAAAAAAAACGCTGTCGTCTCGAGCGGTCTTAAAATTTGCTTCTTCTCCTTTTAATTATGCTGCGATAACATTAATATTTAGTATTTTTGTGGAACTTTTTTCTTATTAAGCGATTTTTAACAAGATTTCAAATTTTTTTTTTTGTTTGTCTGAAAAAAACTGATATCATCTGGAAACTTCCGTTTCGTTTTCTTCTTTTGAGTTTTTTTTTTTTTCTTTTTTTTTGTCTTTTTAATGTGATTAATTAAAAAAAAAAGTACTAAAATTTCCTTAGTCAACAAAGATAAAAACATATAATGGCATTAGTTAGCTTACTATCTAATGTACTTAGTGGCAAAGACAATAAGTAAATAGATAAATACTAAAGACAATACGCATTCTAAACAAAATAGAAGAAACCAAAAAAAGAAAAAAGAAAAAAAACTTTCGATTGGAAAATGAAGAAAATAAGAAATAAACAAGTCTTTGGAAATTGGAAACGTCAATTAGAAACGATTGTTTATTTTCTTTTTCTTCTTTCGATTATCTTCTTTTCATAACTTAAATTTGGTTAAAATCTCAAACAGATTATATAATAAAAAATTTTGCTAATAAATATAAGAATCTTGAATAGATGATAGGAATTAGTGGAAAACTAAGAGAATAGAAACACCAATTAAAAAAAGTTATATGGCATCTCAGATTGAATTTGGGGAGCCTATCATCAAACAAAGAAAAAAAAAAACGGTCGTGGATATAGGTGAAGATAGGCCACATTTGCTAGCCGCGCTATAGTCTCAAATTTAGGTTGTTCTCCATAGGACTGAAATGTTATATAGGTGAATACACTGGAGACATTTTTTAATTTGACCGCGCTGGAGTCTCAAATTTCAGTGTCTCTCCCTAGCCGCTCTTCTGCTAACACACCAAATTTCAAAAGAGTGGTAAAAATCGTTTCTAAAATCAAAATTTAAATGTGTTTAGCTTGTTTGGAAGGTATTTTCATATAAATTCACGAGATGTTCAAAAAGATATTTTTGAAACAGACTAGACTTCCAAATCCGACTATATCGTAATTTTAACTACCTAACAGTGTTCCGTTTGCAAAACTCTGTTGAGGCGGATGGTAGATGTCTTTGCTAGTTAAATTCGAATTTATCATCACACCTTTAAGAAAATATTGTATATAAGAAATATAAAACATTTTACTAATTGAAGACCGATCAGTGGGCTGTTTTCCCGCTGCATTTTCACATGATTTCGGATGAATGACCGTTCGATAAAACTCTTAGTTGACCGATTTATTTCCAATGAGTTTTACTTATATGCCGGAATACCGCAAAGGGGTGTTTCCCCTCCCTCTCTATATTCGTAGAGTTCATGATTTACCTCTACGTCTACGGCAACGCTTTGCCTCAATCGTTCCCTTGCAATGAAAAAATCTTGCAGAATCAAGTTGTAAAATAAATTCTACGTAATGAACGACACAATTGATCGCGACGGCACCGAAATATCGAAATAGGATTAGGCAAATAGTAAAAAAGTAGATCCGTTCCTTATCGCACAAGAGATATGATGAATAATCCATTTCATTAAAACATAAGTTGCATTCGTGGGTGGCAACTACCAACTCTTGCCTGAAAATGATCGATCAGGTCAGGTGCTCATTGTTGAGGAGAGCTTGTCCAACATTTCTGATACTCTTGAGCGTACCGTGGGTTGTACTGTGCTTATACATAAATGGACAAATGTTCTTCAGAGATAAAAAAAATTTGTTCATCAATCAACTTTTACAGATCGCTCTGTGTGTTTTACGTCTGCACCTGACATGAGTCTTAATCAGACGGGTTGCCAACCCCATTGAAGGGGGCCTTTCTACCCTGAAGTACCGCAATAGAAGATGGGTGTGGGCCAAATTCTCGCTTAGTGGTCTACGTCGAGGCCTATCTGAGCACCTCTTCAATAGCTCCCCGCGAGACTTTGGGGTAACCACAGCCACCACGAATACTCCCCGAAGGGCCGTACCCAGCAGTCAGGCAAGAAGGCATTCTCCGGCATTCCGATGGGTTGTGTGCATCTTCCTGCCAAAGCAATCCAACTTTGGGCAACCTGACCCCCGTGGACACCCTTTAATTTCTTGGCTTATCGTTCAAACCAGAACTTACACCAAGCTATACAAGACTAGACATCTTCCTCACACTATGCTCTCGCCATATACCGAACAACATTCCTTCGCGTCTTCGTCGTTTTTAAATTGTCCGCCTAAAAATTGTTTAGAACAATCTGCTTGCAATTGTCTTTCCTTCAAGCAAGTAATAAAATTATATTTCCCACCATCTTTATAATAAAAAAAAAATAAATAAATAAATAAATAAATAAATAAATAAATAAATAAAAACTAAAGAAATTAAATTACTCCATAAATCTTAAAATACTCCATAATCTTGGATCGGCGTTATCGATTTTTGCGGTTTTCGAAAATCTGTCGTACATGTAATTGAAGCCAATATCGTAATTTTTGCGATTACGAGTAAGTATGCCACACGCAAGCAACCAGACGGAAAGACCGACCAAAGGATATATACACCTAATTGGGTTCAAAATTTGATGCTAATCGAAACGGTCTCTGAAGCTTCTTTCTAGGTGCTTAAGGCGTTTAAACGAAGTGAATGTACTCCACGTCCTTCAGTTTTGGGTATAAAAGTGGGGATTAACACGCTATTCGAGTCAATTTGGGTTCACTAAGTGAAGAGATTAAATGTGACATGGAACAAGTGTTCCTAAATTTTTCATAAATAAACTCAACGCACTTTGGATATGGTTTAGAGACATTACTTTAAAAGACACTAATTGAAGTCTTGTAGTTGAATTGTAATGAATATCTGGAACCCACTATCAATTACTAATTTTTTTTCTTTTTCTTCATTGTAAAAAGATTATGTATTCTTAGCAAACAATAAACATTTTTACTAAGAGTTGGATTACATTAGATTTGTATGTTACTTTCTAATTATATTTTCTCTGTATTTATGTAAAAAATTTTTTAATTATTTTAATACCTTTGCCTCTTTGCAGGAAGAAGAACTCAAACATTCATTAAATAGCAAACCGTTAAGAAGGTATTTAGGGCATTTATTATTTTATAACATACCTTAGAGCTTAAATTTTAAATGCAAAATTGAAGCATATTTAGATAAGAGTCACAGGAGCATTAAGCAAGTCTTTACGGCATTTAGTATTTTATAACATACCTTAGAGCTTAAATTTTAAATACAAAATTAAAGCATATTTAGATAAAAGTCCAACGTTACGTTGCTCGTCACAGAGCAAGATATAAAATATTTCGCAATTTGATCTAATTTTTATGCAATCAAATTTTTAAAATTCTTTTTTCTGATAACTTCTCTCTGTCAAGAAATGTAATACGTTATATATTGCATTTTTAACACACATATATACATGTATATATATACAAACATACACATACATATATATACACGCACGAAAAAAGAATTGCAGATGGCATTTGATGCTGTAACAAATATACTCTTTAGAAACAAAGAGAATCAAAAAGATTAAAAATAAACTTACGTAAGTTATTCTTCTTTTTTCTTTTTTTCTTTTTTTCTTTCAATATTATTTACATATATATTCCCGCTCTGTACACTAACTGACGAGGAAAGCAGTTATTGGCATCGAGCAAGAATTTTGAAATGAAAAGTATTGAAGAGGGTGGAGAGAGGCAGTAAGATTAAGAAGCTCAATTAATTTAAGGGAAATGAAAAAAAAATATGCTAAAAAAGAAATGAGAGACAAAATTACGCAAAAAGCAAATGAACATAAAAATTTAAAAGTTCAAATGTTTATATAAAGTTTAACCTATATCAACCATAAAAGTCATAAATAAACAAGAGAAAGATGCAATTTTGTCGTTACCCATCATTTTAAACCGGTATATGAAAATTGCAAAGTCATTTGTTTGTTCTTTAATTGATAAGGATCGCTTTTCTTTGCAATGTGATCAGTGAACTAAGATGTTTATTTTTCAACTTCTAATTATCAAATAGAAAATTAGACCTTTTTCCGTCTATATTATAGGATTATAAACTTTCTAGCAATAGATTAAAGGTAGAGATATCTCCAAGTCAATTTAAAATTTTACGTTGATAAGGATATATATATAGGTATAGATTTGTTTTCTAAATTGAAATTTTGTTGCTTTATAAAACGTAGATAACGTGTTCAATTTGGCCACAATTTTGGATATAGGTAACTTGAACATTAGTGTAAGCACGTCCGTCTGTCCGTCTGTGAAACACATTCTGTCGATGGCAGGAAGGACGATATTGGCTTCAAATTAGGCAGACACATTGGAAGTTCTTGCGCGCAAGTGGAGCAATGAAAATGGGTCAAATTGGTCGGAGAACACGCCTACACTATTAGGTACAATGTTTTTCAAAGGTAATAAAAACGTGATTTTTTGTCCACTACTCTACTACTACTACTACTACAGCAAATAAATTGGAGCGCATATTCCATGGGCGATGCTGCAGTACTTGTACCAGAATATGAAAAGTTGACTACGCTTAGCCAATACTATATAGCGTATCAAAATGAAAATTTTTTTAACACCTTTATAACGCGCAGAAGCAAGCATCAAAAACCCTATAAAGTATATAAATTTGCAAAAGAAATTGAAAATGATCTAAACTTTTCAAAGAATACGCCTACAAACTCCCCCATGCTTACGCAACAGGGACTGTGAACACACGTATTTTTCCGTGTTACTTACAAAGTGCAACACATACTCCATATAAATTTCCACTTTTATTCGGAAAATAGAAAATTTATCCGCGCCCATCCAATATATTACACAATACATTAACTCAGATATTTTCATTTTTTTTAATCGACGATGGGTATAAAAGAAAGAAGAAGGGAGATGGCGGCTGTAGCCTAGTGAATGTTTGCTTAATCAATACATATTGCGCCTTCACCGGAATAACATTCACTATAGCCGCGACCAAAGTAAACCCTACTGCCCTGGTAATTTGAGCCCGCGAACACCGACTTAGTTTGTAGTAAAAATGTCGGAAGCTATGAAACAGTTAGAAAGTGAACTACGAGATTCGGTTCAACGTCTTGATAATCATGAAAATCGCATATATTTGCTAGTCTCCAGGAAAATCAATCCTCGAAGTGATCTTCTACTTGAACTGGAAGCTTCTTCCACGATTTATGTTTATTCTCCGAACGTGCCTTCTTCTGGTGAACTCTGGTTCTGCAGTGATGCAGTGCTAATTAGCAGGTCAACGATTTTGCAAAGTTGAGAATTGTGTGGAAATGAATATACGTCGCGAAAACGCAAGGTTTCTACCGCAAGGTCATCCGCAAGCTAGCCGATAAGAGGTAAAAGCCCATAAACAACGGTGGTGAATATTTCGATTATTAGGATTTGTAACAAGTCCTTTTGAAATAAAAGTGAATTTCATCAAACAAAGAACAGAAAACCACTCAGTGGAAAAAAGAGGAGAGAGAGAGAGAGAGAGAGAGTGAGTGAGAGAGCGAGAGAGAGAGAGAGAAAGGGAATAGCCCATGGCTACGACTAAACAGTACTCAGAATTAAAATTGTTATTGGGAACTGAACTGCTTGGCTATATGGCAACTCAAGATCATGTGGAGCTGTATTTCTGCGGGTTTCAAACAGAAGAACAAATCTAATATGATCTTAGCGCCATCTTACATGAATGTCAAATTTTTAAGAAGAAAAGATTTTACATACTAATTAATAGTAAACTAAAAAGCCAAATTAATTTGGAAGTCCAAATTTTGGATTCCAGCCAATTTCCCTTTTCCATGGGCTTTGCTCTTGCTTTTTGCAAGTAATCGCTAGAGTGTCCTTCGTTTAATTGTAGACGTTCGCCTTAAGCGAAACGGTGAACTTAATATACCCAAAGTTTGCGATAGTGTAGATGTGAATATGTATGAAAAGTTAAAATTCCACTAAAAAATATTTTTAATTAAAAGTTTATTAAAAATCTTCCGGATAATGAAAATCATTTGAAAACACTTCACTTTTTTGCAGACTCAGCGGAATCATTTCCAATGGGAGGAAATATGTCAAGTATATTTTTTTTTTTTTCTTTTCTTTCGTTGTTGTGATTAATGTTATAGAAAATGCTTTCACTCTAAAGTAGGCAACGGATTATTATTATTTTCGTTTTTTTTTTTTTTTTTTTTTTTCTCCAACTAAATGTATAGGCAATGAACGTTAAAGCAGAAGAAGAATTTTGTATCCGACAATCTTTGAGCAAATTTTGTTGGTAATTAAATAACTTTTTACAAATTTTTCAACAGATATATTACTGTAGAAAAGCATATTTTTCATTTCCTTATTTAATGGAAGGAATTTAATGAAATTGTAGATGCGCTTAAGGTACTGCGTAAATCGGGATTTAACTGTAAAGCTGTATACGGAAATGGATAAAGAAAGAGAAAAGAGAATCAACTGTTTTTCATAAAACCAAAGTAATAATTATGGAAAGAGGCCATAGGGAAAAAATGAATCGTTTATATTTCCTCTGCTGTCAGTTTAACAACTCGATTTAACTGAAGCCTAGAGATAAAGTAACACAAATGGAGCGACAAACATCATATAAAAATATGGCAATTTTTTAACATAATTTTTTTTTTTTTTTTTTTAAATCTTTGCCTTAACTCATATGTCTTTAATAAAAATGTCAACATATACCCATTCTTCCTTCGTTTGTATGTATTGTGCATTATATACCGGCAAACCAACTCACATATTCTCTTTCGTAAAATCCATAGATAGTTAGAAAATTGTAACTTTACGTATGCGTTAGTATGCAACACATTGTTGCAAATCATTATTATCCTAGGAAGAATGAGAGATGATATATCATTTGAGCTGGCTGACTGGTGTGCCATTTTTTAGTACCGGGCCATAAAGAGCGAGAGAGAAGAACGAACAAACTACAGACAATTTACAACTCCTCTTGATACTTTTCTGCAATAACAGCAAACAACAAAATACATACGATAATGTATGCAAAATTTATGTAAATTTAAATCAAGCGTGCGAGCATGTTGAATGCAATGTTTACTTACACACTACCACTTATAAAAGCTTGAATGTATATATACTTATGCATATTTAGGTTATCAGCGGTCTCTTCTGCCTGCGTTGTTGCATTCATGTAGTAAAAGAAATGAAAGAAAAATGCATTTTTATTTTGTATGAATGCTGATGTTGTTGCCGTCTCTGATGTTATCCAAGAAGAAGAGAACGAATTTGTCAGTTTTGTCATTATTTTCAATTCATAAAATCTACCCTAAACATACCATACGCGCTTACAACAATAGCTATACTAACAAATTGAAAAAGTACCGGAACAATTCCCAAAGGTTTAAATAACACAATTTTGAGAAACTAATAAATGTTTGATTGCGACTGAAAAGTTTCTTTATTAAGTTCTTTTGAAAATACACATTAAATGCCTCAGTTTAATCAGCGAAACCTAACATATGTAATTTTTTTAGTTCACGCCATTTGTGGTACAGAGTATATTAAGTTAGTGCGTACGTATGTAACCCAGAAGGGCTTAAGATAGATCAATCTTTTATTATACCGATCTATTCAGAATCGTTTTCTAAAGCGATCTAAACCTGTCTGTCCATCGGTTGTCATGTTGCCAAGTATTTCAATGTGCAAGGTACATATCTGGTAAAAAGACATTCCTTGGCCCAAGGACGAACGCTATTTAATGGTTCGGATCGGTCCACATTTCGACCACTCCCCATATAAAGACTTTTCAGCATAGTGTAAAATTGTAATTTTCAAAATTGCTCTACAAAGGTGGCTAAGTAGTAGTATTTCGGCATTCCAAATTGATGCGAAAATTTTGGATCGACTCAAGCAATTTTTTGAATCCTCTCTCATATAACCAACTATTCCAACGGAAATGGAAACTTTATGGGGTAAAAAAGTCGAATTTCCAATATTTCATGATAAAAATTGGTTCATAATAGTAAAATGACAAAGAAATCCACCCTTACGAATTTGGACCAAACAAGCACATAAGGGATCTCATGAAACGCAAAAGCCACAAAAAACCCTTATTTTTGTGATGAAAATTTGTTTATGATAATAATTAAATAAAACAAATTAAGTGAACCTAATTGGAACCGCATGGGTCAACTCTTATATGGAGAGAAAATCTAGCCTTCCAATCTGCGAGCTTTCAAGGCAACTATGGCTTTGCATGAACGTAATGTGCACTTTTTAGTGTATTATTACCAAAATAAGCGAATAACTGTACGAGACGAAGTAGTGTCGCGTATGTTGTCCGACTACAATGTTCTTATTGCTTTTTTAACATCTCTCTTGCTATTATCGCATCCCTTACATGTTCAATGAAACATTACTGAATCTTTTGAATAGGGTTGTAACAGAGTATATATGGCTGGGCTTCCAGTAGTGGGTTCCAAGAAATTTATTTACAAACTAAAAGGACCTTAGTATTTAGATTGCAATATGTAGTTTTTATTTTCAGATAATGATTACGTTAGATAACAAATCCACTTGGGACTTTAGAAAAACCATTCGCTTTCTTACTAGGGAATGAAAAGAAAAAGCCAGTGTTAGTGGATTTGCTCGGCCATCGCAGTTCTCTTAAGCTATGGATTTGTGTTTATTTTCCGTAGTGATGACTGCCTACTCTGTGATCGAGCTTTCAATCCGTGGCTAGGAAATTTGAGTCTCTCGCTCTCTCTCCCCCTCTCTCTGATCGGAACAACATCGAAACAAATAAGCAGTTTTTTCGATCGTTCACTGTTTTTAAGTTACACTGTTCTGTGTAACACTGTGGTAATGCATAACTTTCCATGACGCTACGGTAGAAACCGATTTTTACAAACACAAATTACCTGGTGTATGTGTGTATGTATGTGTGAGTGTGTATGTGTATTCTTAGTTATTGACTATAGCTACGGTTATACACCTTTGAAAGACGTCATAATATGGCTTGATCCGATTAATATTATGAAAGTTACGCGACCCGTTCAGAGCCCTTTTCTTCTTCTAGGAAAAATTACAAAATTTGCTTGTTATCTAAACTTAAATCCTAAGATTTTGATACCATCTCATACGGTCAGTAACGCAATTTTAGTATATTTTCATATATGACGACCATGCCACTCCAAATCCTTTTGGGAAAATTATGTTATGATGAAAAAAAAAAAAACATACAAAAATTTCAAAAATGCAACCTTTGTTCGAGAAGAATGAAATTTTGTCATGAAAGTGCTTGAAAAATATTTTACTCCACAGTATGAACACAGTAAGCGTGTAAGAGTTGAAACGAAAAATAAGTAAGAAAAACGCATTCAGAGAAATTTAACAATTATATCCCAAGATCCCAAAACTGCACTATAAAATTTTGTTATAAAATACGCCTGAAAGTATGCTAAAGAAAATCGAAAGTTATTTTTACAGTAACTCCCATAGTATCACTTTCATAGTAATTTTTTTCCCCCCTGCTACTTTGTTTAAAAAAAAATATATATATTCTTAAGTTATGTGTGTGACAAATTCCTATATATCTCTAAAAGAATTCTATTCAAAGTACGCATACATATATTTTATCATGAATGACACATTATACCAACTAACAAAAACTGTGTGTTTTACAATTTATTTATGCTGTCATGTGTATAGAAAAATTTTATCTAGATGCGTAACCTGGAAAATAAAACAAAAGTGAGCAGAGTGCCGGTTGCCTATAAAAAAGTGAAATGAGTTTATGACCTCATTTTCCTCCTCTTTTTTTTTGCCGCAGTTGCTAGCACTTTAATTGTAAAAAAATAAACTCTAATGTATAATAAAATATTCGTTTCTCTCTGAACTGCGTTTATTCTACAAAATACACAGAACGCGAAAAAAAAAAAACAAAAAAATTTATTAACAATATAAGAAAAGGAAGGCGTTGGTTTAAATTACTTCGGATTGTATATAATTTGTGAAATAATACATCAAAAAGCTACGATGCCTAGAGGTTAGGTTTTTTTTTCAATTTCAAAGTACTCAGTATTAAAAATTCGAGAGAGAAAAATAGTAGAAAAAAATAATAATAATAATAATAATTGAAATTATTTAATATTAAATTAAAAAAATTATGTAACATAACTTAAAGCTTTAAATTAACTGAATTTGTACAGCATATAATCAAGGGTTACATTTGGTACATATATACGTATGTATATATATACGTATGTATGTATGTATGTATGTATTTATTTATGTATTTATGTATGTATTTATGTATGTATGTATGTATGTATGTATGTATGTATGTATGTATGTATGTATGTATGTATGTATGTATGTATGTATGTATGTATGTATATATGTATTTATATACATAACACAAAATATAGTTAAACGCGTCTACTGTCTTTAATATGTTTCATAAATTTTCTCCCCTCGTTTTCACTAGTAGTTCTCGTTCGCAAATTTCAACTTAAACACGTCTAAACTATTATTTTCACTCATGGCATGCTACCGACTGCATCAACTGTTACGCCATTTATACTTTAGTAGTTACAGTAAAATAAATTTTCTAAAAAAATCAATATTAAATAAATCCACAGAGTAAAAATCTCGCAGATTTTTTTGTAACGTGCAGAGAAAGATCATGACATGATATCATTTTTTATAAACTTGACAATGTAATCAATTGTTATAAAAAAAAAAAAATGTACTCATCTAATATAAAAGAATAGATTTTAGGCGTGCGATGCACTCACTACTAATGCCTTTATTCCGTTTAATATACGAGTTCGAATTTATCAAAGTAGATAATAATAACAGCAGTGAAGGATACGCTTTGAAAATGTTAACAAGTGCACGCTGAATAAATGCTTCTGGTAGTATGTTTCAAGTTTCAAATCGATTATGATAGGAGGTACAACCAAAAATATTCAAAAATTTTGCGTTCTTTCCTTTTGTCTCAAATTTCTCTATTGAAACTATTATACTGCCACCGTAGGATTTCTGCGATTTCCTGGCGAGAAAACAAAGCAAAGTAATTTCTTCAGGCCTCCTTTGAAATTGTACCTTACACTATTAAGAGAGTTGAACAGAGGGCGAAAACAAACGACACTCAAACGGCTCAATATCCGAAGTGCACCATGAATGCATAAAAACCGCGTAACCATGTTTTGGCAATTTTTCCCAGGTAATCAAGGATATATGTATTGTCTAATGATATACTTTCTATTGATCATTTCTGATCTTGGTTTCCTTATAAATCGGTCGCTGGAATCATCAATCGATTACCCATATTCTAAACACTCAACATGTACGCAGCTTTCGCTAATCCACCTCATATGTGTAGCATAAATTGATGTAACACCACTCCTGCCTTTAAAGGCGTATGTAACGGTGCAAAAGCTCTGTAGTGGGCTACGGCCCCCCCCCCATTAAATACCCTAAACCCACTACCATACAGGCATTCATGTAACGACTTTTCCAAATGAGGTCTTACACGGGAAGTGATCGTAAAAGTGATCCGAACCGAACCATTTTCAATAGCGTTCGTACTTGAGCCACAGCCCGTTAGTTTAGCCAATTTCATCAAAATATCTCATATATTGCGGCCTGTAGGTTGAGTAAGAGAGATTACGACTTACAGACCGACGGAGAGACAAACTTAAATCGATTCAGAAAGTGATTCTGAACCAATCGGTATAATAAAAAGTGTGTCTATTGGCCTGTTGCATTCACCCGACCAAATTTAATATACCATTGTACCATAAGTGATGTATGTTATCATGAGAAGTTATTTCCAAGGAACAGACATTCAGAGTTTTTCTTTCTTTTCTTTTTCTAATAATTGGGGTCGTGTGATGTGTAATATGCTTAAATATACCCAAGAGATCCACAAAAATTATTATCGTAAATTTCCAGGCCAAAAAAGTTGCATCTATCTACCTGGTAGCATGTCTCCCATCTCACTCTATCGCAAAAATTTACATAGAAAGATAAAAATTTGATTAAAACACACTCGAAGAAATTGATGATGGTGGAGAGGAGCACGCATACAACGCAACGTCTGCAATAGAAAAACACCGCAACTTGCAATCTTTAGCAAATATTGCTCTAAACTTTGTACAAATATTTTGCACAATCGTGACTCACAATCGGCTAATTATCACGCTCGCAATTATGCAAATAATTCGCAATTTTTATGCATTGGTTGTCGGTGGTCGTTATCGAAAATTTGAACAAAAATCGATATTACTTTTTCATTTGCTTTCATATACCCCACCACAACAAATACGACAAAGAATGGAAACTAAGCTAAACGAACCACCACCGCCACCAACCATCAGCCATCTTCTTAGCGACTCTATTTGCTAAAATTCCGAATTCCGCATTTCACTAAACATTAATTGAAACCTTTTCATATACAGGTCGATTTTGTCGTATTAGTTAAAAGGTTTTTAACTACAGCTTATTCACTTGTCCTTTACTTTACTTTAAATGCTCGCGAATTGCTATTTGTAAACACCTCTGCGAAAAAACAAAAAAAAAGAAACAACGAAAAATGGTGCAAACAACCAAATCACATTAACATAGAATGACGAACGATTAGAGGGGTAGTTTCTGAAAATAATATTATTGACAAATTGGATTGTAAACAAGTTAAAAATAAATAGAGGAAACGATTGCTTTTAAACAAAAATTTTGCATTAACCAATTTATGAGCAGTAGCAATCATCCATTACATATATAATTACAATTTATAGATGAATTGTTTTAAGAAGACACGATTGCTACCCACCATGTATGTATTAAGAGAAGAAAAAAAAAAAAGGAGAAGAATTTTGGAACTTTATTATATGATATAATCAGCTGTCTTTACTCAATTTTATTATTTTGATCAAAAGATCTAGCATTTTGCCTAACTTTCTTCCCGTTGTAAATCCAGCAGATGACTTTAAGCATCTGAACAATTCAAATCATCTATCACCGCGATTAACTATCAGATCTGATTATGAACTTCGACTAACATGTGAAAAAAAAGGTCTTCCTGCCGTCATCGTCTTTCTCCTAAGAACTAACATTACTTTGTCTCTTGTTAGCATACGGCACAAATTGCAAATTTGGCCCAAGTAACAGCAATAAGCTTTCCCCCAAGCGACAACAATAGCTTTAAGCTTTAAGCAAGAGTATAAATCACCTCCCTGAAATGTGAACCAGACAGCCTTTTGGCACCTTTGCATGAATCAATCATTCTGTAAAATGAAGGAAACATATTACTAGTGCCGCTTAATTGGTAATAGGTAACAAAAAAAAAAAAAAATTTCAAAATAAAATGATCGAAGAACATTATATTGACGGCAAAACAGAATAGCCTCGACCCTCCCATTCAGAACGATTAAGTGGGTGAAAGAGCCGCACAGTCCATGCCGTCGAAATCATCGTTGAGAAACGTTAACAACATGAGAAAAGTCATTATAGGGTGATTTTGAACATAACGACTCTCGCAATTTAAAGATTATTGGTGTCGTTAAGCCGAAATGTGCTATCTTTTAAGCCGGTATTCCGCAGAGATTCTCCGCTTAATCGATTTCAATCGACAACTTACGTGTTCATCTCAGCAGCGCTTTTGTTCTTCCGACGACAACCAACGAAATAGGACCTTACGCAGATAGTCGATAAATGATTAATCGTTTTGGCAAACATTCAAATGCATACGCGAAAGGACTGGAGAAATATGTGTAACTAGCAATTGACAATTTCTCGATTCAAGTATACATTTTTAGGATAAACCCATCTCTTCAAAAGGATTGCGAGACGCGGAAAGCAATTTCAAAGGTCTTAAAAATTATATATATTCTTGGTCATGATCAAATTATAAGTAGATTTAGACACGTCTATTCCTTCTTCTGTCCATCTGTTCACCTGCATACTAGGTATGTGAATATGAAACCGAAATTTGCCTTTAAATGGTCGTAGTACCACCCGCAGAAGAGATACATATCTGAAATTTATATATATATATATATATATATATATAATGTGAACATCCGAAAACAATAAGTGATCGTAATGGAACCAATTCTGTCTTTGCTTCCTTGCATCGCATCCTAGTTGGGAATGAAAAGTGAATTTATTTTGAGAAATTCAAAGGCAAATATTCACCGATAGACCCCAGTGTGCCATCTGCATGGATGGCGATTTTGTATTTGTTGGGGCCAGAAGAGTATGATTTGTTATTAACTCTTAATACCAAACTTCACCCGCGGCAAGTGTTGTTCAAAAAAATCAATACAAGGTCATTTCTTACATTACGTCCATTCATCCATCCATTCATCGATAAGCAAAATCGATTTGCGATACGTTAGAAGCACTCAACTAGGGCGTGCTACACCATGCCGCTTGCTTACTAAATTCTAGCCGTGTTCCAATTGCCACTCGTTTGCATCGATGGAACACACACTTGCTGGGCAATACTTCGTATCCTACGGAAATGTACAAATATGGCTCGATGGCTGATTGGTTTGCCTTAAGATAGCAACAGTGTTTTTAGCGCGTCATCTAGACTTTGTTGTCATGGGCTGGTAATAGCCTGCCGCTAATACTTCGGGTAAACTATTATTCACACTTTCATGCAATGAACCAGTACTATCTACAAAAATATTCCAGTTGCTCATTTACGTGGTATCTGGTAATGGCTGTAATAAACATTCCCGCTCTCGTAAAAGTTAAGTTATCGGCTTCAAATTTAACAAAAACATTGGAACTTCTCACATTTGAAGGCTGATCTTGAATACGACTTAAATGAATGAAATCGCACACGTCTAGATAATGATAAAAAGTTGCAAGTATTCCAAAAGCCCATTGTTAACTCTATACATTTTTCCCCAGCGTTCTAACACAACACGAATGCCGTGCCGTGCAGCAAGGCAAACAATCTTTTGAGGTTATTTACGTAAGTATGCAAATAAAAATATTCAAACGGAAAGTGATTTGATCTGAAATGGAAAATTTATGCAAAAAAAAAGAATGCGTCCTATCTGTCTACAAGTAGCTATATTCAGCAACAGACAGATACCTAGTCAGAGTCGAACAGTCCGAATTCGTTCGTCATTTTTCCATGGACATCGCTTTCGCTTTGGTTTTTTTTTTCTTTTTTTTTTTTTTTTTTTTTTTTTTTGTATGCCTCAGGCCTTACAGCTTTTTCATCTTTGCGGAAATAAAAAAAGCACAGTTAAGTTGAAGTAAGCGTTTTTTTTTTTCGCACTTTAAATATAATTATAATTAGTATGTGTCCAGTATCTCAGCACAAGTGCAGCTCTTACTTAATACACGACATATCATATACTTGCAATACGGGCGCGAAGAAAAAGAAACAACACTTATTTCATGACCCTAAACACTACCGACCAAAAGTTTGGAAGCACATGTGCTTGCCATCTATATGCGGTACAAATTAGCAGTAAAATTAAGTTCTGCGACCTTTTACGATTGTTTACACCGAAAAATAAGGATTACCATC
This sequence comes from Glossina morsitans morsitans, assembly GCA_001077435.1. Lineage (NCBI taxonomy): Eukaryota > Metazoa > Arthropoda > Insecta > Diptera > Glossinidae > Glossina > Glossina morsitans. The sequence continues at coordinate 9,798 of CCAG010011662.1, read as the reverse complement.
GCACATCCATCAAGTTGTAAAAAAATTCTTCAATTTTTTGACGAAACACTACACTCTTGCTGCAAAGCAAGAACGTGGGAAAAAAATGAAAACAGGAAGTAGGCCCAAATCCACAGCAAAACAATAGAATAACTTCATCGGAGTTCTCTCTAAATAAAATCGAAGCTTATCTGTACCACGAATTACTGGAGCGCTGAATGATACGAGAGTTAAACCTATTTCACTTACGGCTGTTAACAGACGTCTATTGTCTGCGCGACTACGAGGATGTGTTGCTGGTAAACAACCAGCATTTAACGTAAAAACAAGTGAAACAATTACAATCGGGCTAGGCCGACTATTAGACACCCTACATCACACCACATTCTAACACAAAAATTATACTTCGTTTTTATATATGAACTTAACTATTATGGAACTATATATTAAAAATTAGAAAAATCTTCGCAAATAAAGTCTTACTTCGCGTAAGAATGGGTGTGTCCAAGAGATACAAAAATTATGATACCTATACATAATTCAGCATAGTTCAATTTTATATCAAATTACTATTATGGAAATGCACAAGATGGACGGATGGACGGATGGACGGATAGACGGACAGACTTAGATCGATATAATAAAAGGTGAGTCTTCTCTTAAGCTCTTCTGCGTGTTACATATGCCCGCACAAACTTAATATACCCTGTACGACAAGCGTTGTAGGGTATAAAATTAGACTAGATGGTTAAATGGGCAAAGGCGTATACAAAGGAAAAATTGCCGCTGAAGTGACGATCAAAAGTTTCAAATTTTGAATCAACAGAAAAGAGAGCGTCAGAAACGCGCACCGCGTCTACCGCGTCTAGTACTATGTGGTAATATCATACTTACTGGGGCATGTTTTTAGCAACAATAAACGCGGAAAACTCTTGTGCGGGGTTAAGAGAAAGGTAAGTTAAAACAAAAAGGAAGGCTATTTGAAAATTCTTCAGAATTCCGCCATACCCAATGGACTGAATCTTATTGATCCTGGATTCACTTTGCAACAGGATAATGATCCTAAGAATTCGCCTAAACTGTGCTAGAACTCTTTTGAACAGGGGAAAAAAATGAAAGGATTTTAAATATCATGCAACCGATCATCTCAATCACCTATGACCTTGCGCTCCCGTTCAACTTATTTAGGATGAATTCGATATGAGAGGGCAAAAATCGATTTCCTACCACCATAAAGCATATGCGGCAACCATGAGAGAGCGAATGGAATAAGTTAGATGAAGATTTTGTCTAAGAAATTGATAGAATAGAATGTCTAGAGTATCCGGGAACATAATAAGAGAAAAAGATGGACCCTTTGATAAGAGTTACAATTTAATTTTGTTTTCATATTTTATGCGAAATTTTCATTCATGTTGGTAAAGTTAATTTTATATAGCAATACAAATAAATTTAGGTTTAGACTTTGATTTTTTGTTTTTTTTTTTTTTTCTGTTTTATATGATTTTATTTATTTGTTTTTTTTTTTGTTGCCTGCAAACTTTTCGACGGTAGTGTATACTATTGTACATATGTGTACTAGTTAACAGGGTAAAGTTCTTTCTAAATTTATTTACTTTGAAATGTGAAATGTGAAAATCTTAGAACGAAAGGTTAAAGCTATCTAAGCTAAGGTAGGAACGCGCTTTTTTCGAAGAGCGATAAATGTTGCAAATCGAAAATGTTTTTCGTTAAAAAACCCGAGATACATACTTAAAAACCCTTAAAGTATCTAAAGCTTGATTATTATTATCATTATTATTATTATTATTTTTTTTTTTTTTTTGTAATGCAACCGTTTTATAGGTAATTTTACTTTCAAGTGCTCAACAATACTTGATAAATATATATATATATATACTTTATGTATAAGAAAAAAAAAAAAAAAAAAAATGCAAAGGTTAATAGTTTCTATTATACAAATGTTTTGTTACAAATATTTTTAATGCACGCGCCCGCTACCTTTCCTCAGTTACTATATATATTTAAATAAAAATATTTGTGGAATTGTTTTAAACATAACTGAAGGTCAAGGTATATACAACAACGAAACGAAGAAAGTCAAATAGGAGAAAGGAAAAATTCAGTTTTGTTGTATATGTAAGAAAGAAAAGCAACAACTTTTTGCGTTAAGTACTTTTCGCATTGTAGTCGTCTTAAAGAAAACGGAAAATGCAAGATATACTAAAAGGTTTTCCTAAGAGGTAATATATGAACTAACAAAAAAAAAAAAAAAAACAATTTACATAAATAATAAAAAAAATAAAAAGAAAAATTTTTTCAATTTTTGTTATCCATTTGTTAGGCAACTTGAAAAAAACGAAAAAAAGGAAAAACAAAAAAAGAAAGCAAAATGAACGAATGAAAAATAGACACATTTGTAAAGGTATGTTAGGAAACTTAATATAGAAACAGCCTCAAGACAGTAAATAAGAAGACAACCAGACAGATAATTGTGGATAATAAACGAAAGGCAAATGTTTCTCCCCCCAAAGTGTTTTCTGTTTATTTCTAATTATACGCAGCTACGTTGCGAATGTAAACTTGTGCGCAATAAAAACTTTAGTAACTTTATCAGGTGAAGGGGACGGGGGTGGGGGCGGGGGCGGGCGGCAATTGATCGATATGTTGCGAATGTAAAATTGTGCGCAATATAAACTTTGGTGACCTTGTCAAAGGACGGGGACCAGAGGGACCAGAGGGACCAAAGGACCAAGAACCAGAACCGGGACCCCAAAAACCAATTCGATAAGAGATATAAGCAACTTGCCTTTGTCATATATATAAATATATATATATATATATATATATATCTTCTCAATTAAATGAATTCAATATTTCAAAGTTTAGCAATCACATAGGTTCACATAATTTATGGGGTCTTAGGAAAGTAGTTAAGTTTTACACTTGAGGTACATTTTTCCGCATTCAATGCAAGAAATATAAAAGCTTTTATTATAAAAATTATATCCCAATTACGATTTTTTTTCCTTTTTTTTTTTTTTTTTGTTACAAGGGGTAACATTGAAAGTCAGTTTAACATCAAATCAACTTCTATTGAATAAAACCAAAAAAAAAAAAATAAAAAAAATTACAAACAAGAATGAAACGTAAGCGTGTAATCGACTTTTTGGCATTTTCGGATAGAAGTAACTGACAGTAACCTATTTGGCTTCATTTGCTGCTTTAGGTTTTATTTTTATTTACTTCTCTTCTCTTCTTTTTTCTTTTTTTTGTTCAAAGAAATCTACGTAAACTATAAAAGTTCGCCATTATTTTGTAATTCTTGAGGATTTTTAGGAGGACGATTATGAAGAGGCAACCTGCAAAAAATCACATAAAACGAAATCAATGAAAGGTAGGACTCAAAGGTAGCATTCACCCATCTTCGATCTCATCTTTCAGAGAATTTTGAAAGAATTTCTAATTTAAGATCTCTCTTGCTCTAAATCAATAGCTTATTTGTAACGTAAATGTGTAGGTCGACACGCTACACATTCTTCTCAATCACTCGCATTAATTAAATACAGGATATGTTGCTTATCTATGCTCTGCTTGGAGGCATGAATCTTATCAATGAAATCTAACGAAATGCTAATTATTGCCTTCATTTTTCGAGGATAGGAACGCGGGATCCAGGAAAAGTCTACTGCTGTACGGTGTTCACAAATCTGCGCAGATTTTTCGGGACTAGAAATAAGTTCTTGACGTTAGTGAAGCCAATAAAATGGAGCTGCTGCCGTTACTAACATAGGCAACAGTGGAGCATAAAAAATTGAGTGATTCTCGTTCGCACAACTTTTCATTTTAATGTAGAAAAATCAAAAATTTTTGATTATTAAACATGAATTTCGTCATTTATGCAAATTTTTTACATTTACATGCAACACTTACACCCTGAGTAGCTGAGTAGATTCACACATCTGAATAAAATTAACTTGTGTGCCTGTCGTGTATGTTTAAATAAAATTTTTTTTTTTTTTTCTTTTTTGAAAAACTTGACATCATATTTTATTTTGTTTTTTTTTTTTTCCTTGCTTTTCAAAATATAAAATAGAAAATTTCCTATTTGCATAAACCAAAGTTAGAACAACCTAAAGTGGGCTATGATAACTTATATTTACTTACACTCGTAAATATGCATGCATTTTTTTTTTTTTTGTATATATATGTATATGTGTGCAAACACAATTCTCGACATATGCAAATTTTGTTTAACAAGCAACAAGAACAAAAAAAAGAAACGAAAAAATTATAAAACGTATAAATTTTGTAAGAAAAACGAGTGCAAAAAAGGGCACGTAGTGAAAAGAAAACTGTAATGCAAAGAAAAACACGCATTAGTTTCATTATAAAAATGATTTATCATTAGAGAAAAACCGAAGCACGCAAACACTACATGCCTAGACGCATGAGTAGGCAACATTTTATTTAAAGTAAAAAAAAAAAAAAATTCTTCTAAAGGAAATTAAAAAAAAGAAAATGTTTATAATTATATTTTGATTCTGAAAAATTTTATTAAAAAAATTCTTAAATAAATTTACTTTTTTTTATTATTTTTTCTGAAAAAAAAAAAATGTTTTTTTTTCAATAACTTTTTTTATTTATTTATACGCCTGGAAATAGTTTTCTTTTTCTAATTTTAATACAACTCCCAAAGGTATTCTCTGAAAACTCTATTATGACTCGGCACTTAAATATATGCTACTTATAAAGAGAATTTTTATATCTTTTCGAAAATATTTTTGGAATTTTTTTTTTTGTCAATATCTATTTTGAAACATTTTGTAAATCAATAACGAATTGAAATTATTAAAGTTTTGTCCAAGAAGTGCTTGCTAAAATTGCAAAATGTTATATTTTCGAATGCAGTGAATTGCAAAAGGAAAGAAAGAACCACAAAATGAAAACGCTATTCAACTTTAAACTTAAAATACTCAAATGCATTTCTAAAGAAAGGCAAAATTGAAGACGACAATTAGGAATTCATTAAGTAAAACTCATGCGCTTACACCCAAATTGTTCAACTTTTCGCCTGTTAGGTAATTGTTAGTACTCTTATTGGGACTATTTTTGACAACATATACATTGACAAAGGTATTGTTTTCTTTAAGGAAATCAAAGTCAAAAATATCTTATACAATTTCCAAACTTTTATGACAAAATGTGGATTCCGAAATGACGGCCGCCTTTTGAAAGTCGGTCCATGTAAGTGCATATTTTTTGGGTGTCGTTATAGAAATAAATCATGGCTTATCCTTTGCATGCTGACTGAAGAGTGGTAGTTCAATACTAGTGAGTTTTCTTCGCGGACGAGGGCGAATGTCATCATAGACTCAAATCACGCTGTAATGCCTTTTTTCGTATATTGCAGTAATTTTTCTTTTACTGATCCAGCTATTGTTAGTAACATTCGTCAGCAATGTTTTCGTGGGATGACAGCAGCTCACCATTCGCTTGATTAAGTTGAACATCCTCTCAAATACGGTATACCACCATTGGTTCCCATGACTTGCACAATAAATATTGTATTGTTACCAACTTTTATCTGGCACTTTCCTTGGAATAAATCAGTAAACAAAAAGCGAAACTTCCCCAATCTGTTGTAATGCAACTCCGTAAGGGGCAAATGCACTTCCCACGGCTTTGGGCAACCACGCCCATAACGGAACGCTCGCAACTGGCTGTCCCCGCAATCTGGTCGAACCAGACAATAATCTCATGAGTTCCAAGCACCCGTCGTACCAGAGAGAAAAGAATAGAAACAGATCCGTTATATTATTACACAAAGCTTAGAGAGGGACTTTTCCCATAGAGAAGTCACAGTTTAATAAATATGCACAGACAAAGTATCGCCACCTTCTACATTTCTTTTTACGCTTGGTAAGCAGATGGTAATTATCAATTGCCAAACTTTAAAAACGCGACATTTGAGATATATATTATACTATATTCGGTATTTACGATATTTTTTTTATATATGACACAACATGCGTCGTACAAAGCAATTGTTGTGCGTAAGGTAGACGTAACACATTTGGCAGCACTGATAAGAAAATATTTTACAATCTATGCTTAAAGTGATCACGAAGGTTTGTGCATTTTAAGCGTTTTTGATTTCGAAATCAGTCCACGTTTGAAATTTTCATCTGTTTAAATCTGCTAGAAGTATATATCGCAAATTCTCATCAAGAGAGCGACGATCGCACGCTTACCGCGTACATATATCAGACATGAAAATCTGCTACAAGATTGCTTTCAATGTTAAACATAAGTTCGCACTACCCTCGCTTTCAACTGCTATCCTAAAAAACGTTACTTCTCTCAACTACGGGATTTATATATAAATTTCTGCCGAAACTTACTTACTTACTTACTTACTAGGTTCAGGAATCCGCATGAAATGTTCTAATTTTCAATTTAAAAATGAAATTTAATATTGAAACTGACGATAAATAGGATTTCAATTTACGCACTACTACCAAGTCTATCTTCAAGAGCAAAAAACTTTAACGATAAGAATTTTTTTTCAATTTTCTATTCGAGTAATTTTTTAGTTCTTTCCCTAAACACACCACACAGTTATAAATCACATAGTGTAATAAATTCTTTAATCCTAAATATATACTTCTTTTTTCTCCTAAATGCTTTTCACCTTGAACTCCTTTTTTATATAGATATACATTCCATATATGTGCAATCTTTATAAATGTCTCGGTTTTCTATATTAATGATAAAAAAAATTATTTATTTGAATAGATTCTTATAAAAAAAAAAAAAAAAATGAAGCAAACTTTTAGGAGGTCAGTATGTCAAATACATAAATTATAATCGCCAAAATATAAAAAAAAAAAAAAGAAAAAAATAAATAATAAGACCGACCGGAAACGTTGCTATTAGGGGAAAACATTTTTAACTCAAACCAATGACCTTAGGTTTTAGGTTAAAGCAATTTTTATAAATTAGCAAAGTGTATAAACTACGGAAAAAGGTGCGTTCTTCAGTTTGCATTTCCCATTCCCTTTCTCATTACACTATTTACATCAACAAGTCACGCTCGCTGCAAATACTTAAAACACAGAGAATAAAATGTTTTCTGTAACCACTGAATATAAAAAAAAAAAAATGAGAAAAATGAAAACTTTAAATTATAACGTAATTGTATTAGATGTATTTGAATACACTTACAACACACTTTGTCGAGATTGTAAGAGTTAAACAAATTTACAGCGGAAGCAATACGATAAACAGTATATATATATATATGTATAAGTATTACAGTCACATAAACATTTCAGAAACGCTGTAATGCGTATAAATAAAAGCCACAGGCAAACGTAATCCTCTGATTATTTGTAGTGAGAACGTTATTTGGGCAAAAAAAAAGAGAGCCTGTTGTAAAGAATGTGATAAAATTTTGTATGAGCGTAAAAGTATGCTTCAATTTAATTTAAACAAAGCCAGCCAAAAAATAGGTCACAGAAAATGTATTAAAATATTTTTCAATCGCTTGAACTCCGACAAAAGTAATTATTTCATGGAAATTATTTAAATAAGAATTGAATAGAATAGCAAAGAGGATTACTCTTGAAATAAAATAAAATAATCAATGGAAAAATCTTGAATAATCGTAACACCATTTCAAACGAAATGAACAAAAATATTTAACAAACAAATTAGGATTTTTTCAAATCCGTTCTCTTCACTCAATTCGAATTTATTTATCATCATACGTATTATGCGATGATATTCGATAGAAAAATCTATTTAAATGTCTATTAACCCGTTTTTACTTATTTGAAGCTTAATCGAAAAACGCCATGATCTTATTCACTATAAACTTTTTAATACTCCCTCTGTTACGCATACGGTTATGGCAAAAAAAATGTTGAATTATTACCAAAAAAAAAAAAAAAAAAAAAAAAAAAGAAACGTCCGATAATATCGTACACATATCGAGGAGACATGAATGATGCCGTGGCTTTCCTAACTACCAATAGTCAAAAGTACAAAAGTAACAAAATAAGGTCTCGACTATAGGCATACATTATACCAGGTAGAAACATCTCAAAAGAAGAATACGTGATCAGTGCACTAGCATTCTTAGTACCACAAAGACATGAAAAATGGTCCTTAAATTTTTGTATTTTTCATTCCCTTTGCAGCACTTAGGAATACGTAACAAAATTCTTCTTTGACAGGGGTAAAGTGTGGATTGTTTCCTTTCTATCTTCCTCCTATCCTCCGCTTACACATATTACATCAGACATTTAACGTGTTATATATAAAATGAAAGCCAAACATTTCGCCAAGATTTTCGTTACGTTTTGAATATCAAAAAATGGTATGTACCCGAGGAAAAAGACAAGCTAAAGATAGAGTAAGTGTAGAAAGTTGTTTGCACAGTGTTTTTCACTGTTAATTGTCAGTCAGAATACCGAAATCTCTTTTTGCACGAATATTTTTACACGAGTTTTCTTTACACGAAATTTAATTTAACACGAGTTAACAAGAAAAAATTCCCTTCCTATACAAATTGTTTTGTTTTAACACAATTCTCAATATACTATGAACTTTTTTAATGAAATTTGCTGATCATTTTTTTTTTTATTGTTTCTATGAATTTTTTCATTCTCACTCCTCACCAATACACGTTGTAACTTCACGTTATATTTTTCACAATTCAGTTAGGTCATTGATATGCGTATATGAGTGGGGCTCCTCGAATTGTGTATAGAGTAAAGGCGTACTATATTTTTTACGCAATTTTGTTTGACAAACAACAACAAGAAACAGTATTCAAAGTCGTTGTACGCTGAGCACAATCGTTCTCGACGAAGTTACGTCGTGAAAACTTGAAGAAAACATATTCGAATTTTTGGCCGACAGACGCTGAAATAAAATCACACCAAAGCGATATCCGATACCTCCTAATATCATTCGAGAGAAAGGAACACAAGTTTTTATAGTTGGAATCAACGTCCCGTAAACGCCATCCCGAGCTAATGCGAAAGTGATGTTGAGGTCGTAGCGTCACTAGTTGACAGCACCAATGCATACATACATGCACACCGCATTTCGGGTAAAGTCAAACAAAAAAAAAGTAACCTAGATGCCTAACCTCCTTTAAAAAGGACAGAGAATTAATTTGTTACGATTGATGATCAAAAAGCGCTTATCCCGAGATAATGCGAATATTGCTTCTTGAACCTGATAATAAATTTTAACATTTTTAGTTTTCTATGTTAATTTTCTTCTTTCTTTTTTTAAATTTCTATTATTTTGAGGATTACAAACATCCACAGTATGACGAATAGACGGATTCATGTCGTTTAAGTCAAGCAAGATTCTTATACATAGTTAAGAGTGTTACAAAGTAATTGAAAAAACTAATATATCTCGTTTCCTTCCCGATAACGGATGTATGTGTACAGCAAATGCAATAAAAGATTGGAATCTAAAACTTAGTGATGTGTTAGGCGACGACATCTCTCAACCGAATTCAATCGAAAGCAATCAATTATTTAAATATTAGAAAATCATTGAAAAGCAATAGAAAAAATATCAAATATATAAATAATGATTGAACACGAACAACCAACCGAATGAATTATGAAAAAAGAAAATAAATGCATTTCCTTAAGCAACTACTCGATTAACTAATGTCATGTTGCACGCACCACTTTCCTTCTCTTCTTTTTTTCTTTTTTTTTTTTTTTTTTTTTTTTTTTTTTTTGGGTTTTTTTTAAGCCTTTTCAACCCCCAAAAAAACCTTTAAAG
>CCAG010011660.1:0-20719 GCA_001077435.1 Glossina morsitans morsitans | reverse complement strand
TATCAATGACCTAACTGAATTGTGAAAAATATAACGTGAAGTTACAACGTGTATTGGTGAGGAGTGAGAATGAAAAAATTCATAGAAACATAAAAAAAAAAAATGATCAGCAAATTTCATTAAAAAAGTTCATAGTATATTAAGAATTGTGTTAAAACAAAACAATTTGTATAGGAAGGGAATTTTTTCTTGTTAACTCGTGTTAAATTAAATTTCGTGTAAAGAAAACTCGTGTAAAAATATTCGTGCAAAAAGAGATTTCGGTATTCTGACTGACAATTAACAGTGAAAAACACTGTGCAAACAACTTTCTACACTTACTCTATCTTTAGCTTGTCTTTTTCCTCGGGTACATACCATTTTTTGATATTCAAAACATAACGAAAATCTTGGCGAAATGTTTGGCTTTCATTTTATATATAACACGTTAAATGTCTGATGTAATATGTGTAAGCGGAGGATAGGAGGAAGATAGGAAGGAAACAATCCACACTTTACCCCTGTCAAAGTAGAATTTTGTTACGTATTCCTAAGTGCTGCAAAGGGAATGAAAAATACAAAAATTTAAGGACCATTTTTCATGTCTTTGTGGTACTAAGAATACTGGTGCACTGATCACGTATTCTTCTTTTAAGATGTTTCTACCTGGTATAATGTATGCCTATAGTCGAGACCTTATTTTGTTACTTTTGTACTTTTGACTATTGGTAGTTAGGAAAGCCACGGCATCATTCATGTCTCCTCGATATGTGTACGATATTATCGGACGTTTTTTTTTTTTTTTTTTTTTTTTTTTTTTTGCGTTATCGAGATTTTTTTAAGCCTTTGCAAGCCGCAAAATAACCTTGAAAGGTCATGACTAGCAAAAGTCGCTAACATTTGCTTATTAAAGGTCACAGATATATGAAAGGTACGGTAACTTTCCTAACATCTAAACGTTGATATGTATATATGTATATATGAATATATGAATATATTATAAGATGTTCATTAAATTGAAATGAATGCAAATTATTATCGAACAATGCCGAAAAATATGTGTTTTGAAATGTAATACTTTAACCTCTAACCATCGGTTACCATTAGGATTTGCGATCGCATGTATGAACGCACATACTGCTTACACAATTCTCAAATTGTCTTTATTAGTAGAGTAAAAGAAGAAAAAAAGGTTTTATTCTCGTGCTGTACAGATCGCGTGCCAGTAATTATTTGTTTTTCACACAAAGTGCTTTTGTATGAATTAAGATATATTTAGAAGATATGCAACAATAAAATATTTTCATAAAATAACCGACAAAAATCCAAAAAAAAAAAAAAAAAAAACTTAAAATATTGTAATTCAAAGTTTCAATTATATGAAAATCACTATGAACAAGGAACGGATCGGTTTGTTAGTACCACTTATTATATTTAAAAGGGACACAAAATTAAACATAAAAACAAACATGTGATTCTGAGTATGAAAATAAATTTTAAAAATAAGGGCAAGGAGATGAAAAAGAGGCGTTTAAGAAAACAATATTCACCCTAAAGCGAATACTAAATACCCATTATATCATCACAATGTACTGGACTTACGGACAGAATTCTACAGTAACACTGCACACATTCGTCAAGAAATAAGACGATCAAAACCAAAATTTTTAACGGAGCTCTGAGAGCGAGAGCTACGAGAGTTCGTCTATTAGCCGAATGAAACATGTCTTTATGTTAATTAGTAAAACTTTGGCATGCAAAAATGTTTGTACTATGAAAAAGCGAAAGAAGAACAAATAAAGCACTGCATGAATCCTTAATCAATAGCGATTTCGAATGCCACGCAATTATATTCAGTTTTGCTTGGCAAAATTTTTAGAAGACTTTTGAAAATTACCCTACTTGGGGTAATAATGTAAACTACTACAGAAGCAATGTTTAGAAATTAGAAGATGTTTCGCTCTCGTTGCAACCGAACATACTCTGTTCGCCGAGCAAAACTGAATACGATCTACACATCATTGCAAAGACTATTTATTGATCAAGGATTCATGCAGTACTAGTTTGATTTTCCAGCAGCACTTAGTTCAGACAATGTAGCTGAGGAGACTTTTGCATTCCATTCCATCTCATATTCGCCATGGTGCAAACTTTCTTTCGTACCAAACTTTAATTAATTACTATGAAGACATGTTTTGTTTGTGAGATTTTTTTTAGAAAAATTCATTTAAATCCTTCTCTCAATGGCTTGATAGAGATCCGTTTAAATTTTTAGTTTGTGTCAGTGTGCCAGTTACATTTAAACATAACTTCGCACTGTTGAAAGTGAAGCCATGCTTCCTAGCCGGCCAACGTCCGTATAGGCTAATACTTATATCCATCCTATTTGCACGGATATCAAATCCCGATCGCTTTCAATAAAGAACTTGATGTTATCAATAGTGGCGATATTTCGTCCATAACGAAGTTTTGCAAATACCTTGCAACACGCATTAGTGCATCTTTGCATTTGCTTTATGCCATGTTTTAATCTTTCAAAGATTGAGAAGAACTGCTTTCTGTACGGACTAACAGACGCCCCTGTTTTTTTATTCCGACCTTGGTCTACATTACGGACTTCAATGAACGATCTTCTTAAACTATCCGCATATTTTGTAATTTTCCATTAACGTAATGTGTTGCAGAAAGTCGACAAAAATGCGGCCGGTATAACAACTGCGAGTGTCATTAGTAGAAACTGACGCATGAACATAATAGTAAACGGTAGCTAGGTAGTAAATGACGGATCGATATCTGCGTATCATTCATAAAATGTTATGAGATTTATTACGAAACCAACAACTAGTTAGAGGATGTTTTCTACACGTGTAATACGGTGATGATCTAAAAGAAGTGAGAAAGAAGGTGGGGAGTAATCCAATCGACAAGTATTACGGTTTTACCGACTGAGCAGTCACTTATAGCCAACGCCAAGTACGGTTAAATCGAGTTAAATTTTGGGCCCGTGAGCATCAGCTTGATAGTCGCACCTATTACCCATCTATTCGACTATGTGCCAGTATGGATTCTTACCAAACTTAGGCCTTTTCGGCAAATCGAATTTATTTACAAAATGAATGGATGAAGTACAAAATTTCTATTTATGCAACAAAAAATAGACGGACGGACAAAAGTACATAGACGCTTAGACCGTCTTTAATTTGCGAGCCCATAGACCTCGCTCCTCCCATTCAAGTAGTGCCGTTAACCAAACGTTACCAACAATCCCGTCTATTGGTGATGGATATAAAGCAATGTTGAAGCCACGTGTACACACAATTGCATTCGAAACATTTCCAAATTGCTTCAGCTGTTGTCTTTATATTTGTGCACTAAGAATGGAAACCTTTCGGCGGAGACTCTAAACATTTACAGGGACACACAAATGTTACTAAAATGGTGCTAATTCACACATTACATACAAATATCATATTATAGCAGTACGGATAAGGAAGCAAAAAAGACTGTGGACTGTGAGATTGTTTTTTTTTTTTTTTTTTTGTTTGGAAATTTTACAAGAAAAAAAGTATCTAAATACCGAATTCGTTCACAAAGAAATCCCGCAATTTTATTTTCGATTTTTTCGTAAGCTCTTGCGGATGATGTACCGTTATCTGATCACCGTCAGCCGATATCATTGTTTCGCTTGCAGGTGTTAATGAACATTCTTGTATTAGACGGCGTTCTTGTTCCTGTATATCATCTGGACTGTCCGGTGATTTTGGATCCTTTTTCAATTTTAATAGTTGTTCAGCCACATATATTTTTTGTGCTTGTTCTTCGTCCTCTTTTTGTTTTTTATAATCTTCCCGAATAGATACGAGAATTGGAGAAGTTAGTGTTGAAGGAGATTGGTGTAAGCACGAAAATAAATTATAATAATAATTAATAAAATTTAAATTTAATTTAGTTTTGCAAACAAATAAATATTTAATTAAAATTAATTAATCCATTAAAATCAATTCATTTATTACATCATGATAATAATAATTAATTAAGTAATTATATAAAAGAAATTAAATAAATAATGATAATATTTAAAGTAAAATATTTTCTACATATGTAAATAATCAAAATGATTATTAATTAATATAATTATAATTAATTTAATAATAATTATTATTATTATTTTAATTAGTTGAATAATTAATTAATTGATTGATTTGATTAATTAATAACTAATTAAATAATTAATTAATTTAATAATTATTAATATAATTAATTAATAGATTGCATTATATTAAATATCAAAATCAATACGAAAGAAGAAAAAAAATGTACAAAATATTCTTATACATAATAAAAGAAAAATATTTTTATACTTGTAATTATAATTTACGTCATAAATGAGAAATTTCAAAAGCATTTGAATGGTATTTTAATTAAAAAAAAAAAAAAAAAAATGTACTTAATTTCAATTTATTTAAATTCATAGATTCAATTAGCGGGAATAATTATTGAATAGCTTCTTTTTCCATTTTTATTATTTTTACTTATAAGTTATCAATAATCGAATACAAATCAAATAAAAATTTAAAAAAAAAAGTTTTAAAAAAAAAAACTGATTAATTAATTACTACAAAAATTATTCATGTTCATGATTAAAATAAAAATTGACAAATAACTAATTAAATATAATAATGAATATAAGAAGACTTACATTTTATTCATTTTAATTTTAAACAAATTAAATAAATAAAAGAAAATAAATAAGAAATTAAATTGAAATAAATGAAAAAGAAAAAATAAAAAGGAGAGGCAAAATCATTGTTATTATACCCTAAGCCACTAATAGTAAGTAGTACAAGGACATATATTGAGTGTGTGCGGATGTTCAGCAACACCCAGAACATCTTCAAATATACCCACATTTTATTACCGATCACCGACCGATTTAGAATCATTTTCTCCATCGATTTAGGATTGTCTTGTTTTGTCTGTCCGTCTACTTTTCGTTTTATTTCTATTATTATATCTTGTGTTCAACAAGCTACGGCGGTCTACTTTTACCCAGGAATGATCACAAATAAGAATTTTTCGGGTCGCAATCCTTCTCATCTAAGGCCTATGAGCTATTTAATATGCTTTTTTACTTTGTTAAATAAACTTTTTTAATTTTTTTTTTTTTTTTTTTTTTTTTTTTTTTTATAAAGACAAACTGAGTCATTTGCAGTCCGTTGCCCTAACTAAGGTACAGTGATCAGAATATATAGAATAAACAAGAATTGTAATCTTAAAAAATGATTGCGAATATAATGAAAATTTTTAAATCTCCGTTTCAATTATAGCTCAACTAATTCAATTGCTCTTTAATTTAAATTGCATTACCCGCACTACCCGAGGCTGTTTAAAGTCAAATGTTAACTGTTTTAATTAATAATTTTTTTTTTTTTTTTTCATTTTTACTTTGCTTTACATTTCTATTATTACTTTTGTAAATAAAAGAGAAAGATTTGTATTAAGAAAAAAAAAAAAAAAAACAATGACAATAACAATAACAATAATAAAATCAACAATAATTCATATACGCCAGCCACTCACTCATGCCAATCAACAGCACTATACCGCATCAAAAATTACTTAAAAATAATACTTAATGTCGTTGTGTTTAATAATGCAGTTAAAATGTACATTTATTGCACACAACACATATACAAGTTTTTATAGACGAGAACTGGATGTTGGGAATAGCGGGGAGAATGGATGCCGAGCATATTGCCGATATATACGCCACACTGCAAATGTCGTTCAAAGTCAAGCGAAATTTTTTTTTATTTTTAAATTTATTTTTGTTTTTTTTTTTTTTTTATTTTTTTCGCTAAGCATTCAATTAGAATTATAGTTCAACCCACTACCGCTTAGTGCTGGCTGTTGTTGTTGAAAAGTAATTATGAGTTTAAATTATATCACCAAAGAGCAAAATGGAAAATTGAAATTTTAATTTTAAACAACAATGCAACAATTGATCAACATCACGAACAAAAAAAAAAATAATAATAATAATAACAATAATAACAATAATAATAATAATAATTCAAAGTTATTGCTATTGTTTGTCGCTGCATTTATTTCTCATATTTACGAAAACAAATGATTTCATGATGTAACCGCAAACAACAAACCATAACCAAAATACATGAAAAACAGAAAATGAAAAAAAAATAATTATTTCTAAAAGGAGAAAAGCAAAAAAAAAAAAAAAAAAAAAAAAAAAAAATGTCACCACGAGGGTATTTTTATAGAGTTAAAGAGAAACAAATTTTTGGCGAGAGAGTTAAGGTCAAGGTTACCAAGTTTACCGCTGTGTGACAAAAAAAAAAAAAAAAAAAACCACACACTGCGGTTGGTCTCCTCATCTGAAATAGCTGTGTGTGCTTTATCTTTTACCCAATGCTGTGCTCACACAAAGTTAATAATCTGCATTGGCCGACGATGACAAAAATTGTTACAAGACTCGTAAAGCTTGTTATGACTTCTCTCTAATAGATGGGGAAGGGAAGAAAACAAATTTTTTTCATTGAAAATGAATTCATCTTTGAAGCGACTCTGAGAAATTAATGTTTTACGGCGACGGTTCTTCGTTAATTATAGGCCGACATTTTCCCAGTACAACAACAAGTTGGAAACGAAAAATGCATAAAACAGAAGAAGAAACAGTTGATAAGAGGAGGAGAAGAAAAACAAAAAAAAACTTTACACGCAGCCAACGGGAATCGAAGCTGGGAGCGTATCGCTGAATCGGCGCAAACATGCCAACAATCGACGGCAATCGATTGCAGCAAAAAAATAAATATAAAAATCGAAGTTCGATAATGAATCATAACAAGCATCAGAAATTAAAAATCTATTTTCGCACGACATCGGCAAGACGGAAAGGCGAATTGATTCGATATAAAGATTTATCATTTAGGTTTTTGCAAAAAGCCTGAAAGATGGACTGAACATTTGCCAAGTTCTATGAAACGTCACACAGTTAGTGCCATTCATTACTTACCAACGTATTAGCTAAGAGGGAAATACTTAAAAATAAGTCCACTTTTCTCTAGCGAAGGCGCAGCTACATATAAGTACAAGAATCTATTTTCACGGCGTCGCAATGCGAGTAGCGCTTGAGCAAAGAAGCAAGATTCAAAAATACGAGAAGCGATTACATAAGAAAGACGCATTATTTCCTAGTATTGACCGAGTTGCTAACTAAAGATTTTTGTTTAGTTCCCTTTCGCCCACTGCGTTCGCCATTTTTGATAAGACCAAGCATTTGTCTTACTTTGTTTGTGGAGAGACCAATATGTTTGAAATTGAAAAGGACTCTTGAATGAAATCAATCAATGAACGGACCAGAATATTCGACCAGTTCATGTGAATCAAGGAAGTCCTTAGAAGTGAATGCATTCCTCCTTACGAATTAAAGTGAGTTTCTTACATATTTCCCATGTGAATTATCACGGGACTAAATAAGGGACACAGGATGAAATTGGAAAAAGCTTTTAGGAATCTATTTTGAAGTCACCTCCAAGCTTATTCATTTCAGCTTAGTACGACGAGATGTCAGTGGTTATCAAAATCAGTTCATGAGCCGCTAGAGAAGGGCTTAAAAACACAACAAATGCATTCTAAAGCGTTTGTTACGATTCCGATTTTTTTTGTAGAAAGATATTCTGAATCGGAGAAATTGGTTTTGAAGAGCAGCCATTGTGGCGATGTTTCCTATATGCGAGAAGAAGGGGCGGGTCTGGGGTAGGGGCAAAGGAGCAAGTTGTACTTATGTACGCTGGACTTGAGAGTGGACTGCCCTGCTGCTAAGTTTTCCGAAGCGCCGCGAGTGAAGGGAAAGGCTGAGAAAGCTGAAAAAGGATTCTTGACTTGATTGATGGACAGATCCCTTTTATTTCTATAGGACCCTGTATATATACGCCCATACATAAACGCAATGGTCTATATTACGCCTTTGGACAATCCCTCCCCCCACCTATCTGAACGCCTGAGCGTTTCACTGTATGCAAAACTTGAAGGCTCCCTCTCACGTATGCGAACGGTACGCTACATTTGAACGAATATAGGCGATGCACATGTTACGGATATAGACTGTTCGACTTTGAAAAACCTATGCCCTTAACGGGCCTCGAATGCATGTTTTGTTCAACGGAAATATTGGATTTTTAAGTCCAGGATATCAAAAATTTGCCGATTCTGTTAGATTGATAACAACAAAACGGCGGATCTACTCATGACTGTTTCTATGCGTTCAGAGTTTATCCTCCTTATTTGCTCGATCCTACTGAGATACTTTGTAAAACAACAACTAAGTGTGTTATACGACAAGCAGCGTTTACCTTGCAACTTAATGCTACATGGTAGCATAGTGAAAGAGGTCGAGCGAGACACAAGATGCTGCTATCTGCGAATGAATCAATAGGATTTTCTATCATGCACAAAAGGGTCGTTAATAGACGCCAAGGTGACAAAGGCAAACGTACTCATGGATTGAAATGATTGTCGTTTCAAGTCAATTACAAGTCTTGTCAAAGGGATTGGGTTAAGAAATTCTATATCAATCGAATGAAAGGATCATCAGCTGTTTGAAAGGATCTTTTTTTTTTTTTTTTTACCAACTGCAACTGGTAGAAAGGCCGGATAGTGCAACACGTTCGCTGCCAGGCTGTTATGAATAGATGGCTGTTCCATGCCGCGTCTATGCGGTAATAAATTTAATAGCACTTTTCTGTGCTTATGAGAGACACAAATACATATTTTCCGTAATTATAAATATTCACAAAAAAAAAAGTACTTCATATAACAAACAAACACACAAGCAAACAAAAAAATCGAATTAGTTTAAATTAAGAACCTACGCAACTACCAAGGCCGTGTTTCGTGGGTTCGAATCTCAATGCGATAGAGTTCACTTTGGTCGCGCTTAGTCGTTAAGGGCATAACATTTGCCGATTAGGTACACATCAGTGCGGTCGTTTCCCTATCTGTTTTGCCTCTCATCTTTCAGGTTGCAAGCCCTCTTACACTAATAGGGGACGACATGCCCTGCTTGAGTCGTCCTATTAAGAAGAAAAATTCTTTTATTTTATGGCACCAGAAGGGAAGAGCATTCATTCCCTAACAATTATTCGCTCTTTTAAATATTGTGGAACTTGCAAGAAATAATAGGAATAGATAGTCATTATATTTGATAAGTGGTTCAAGGATGTGGGCTTGGGCTGGGTAATGATGTTTTGCTTTATTTTTCCCTTTGAATATATTTCATAAAAATTTTACGCATCAATGGCGGCTGTGAGTTCGCTACTGGACGCATCGACTTGACATCGGCAGCCATAAACACGCAAAAATTAGCGCCGACAGCCATAACTGAGCCTCCATTAAGTTTGGCTAAGATTATGAGCCACAAATTTCATCTTTACCAACCCAATATGTTGAACAATTTTCATTACCAATCCTGTCCAGTGAAGAACAAGACTTTGAAATACTGACAAGTATTCGCCTTCACAACGAAGTTAAGCAACGTGTTATTCACACTGTTACCTTTTCGCTCGGATTTCTTGCATTTTTTTCATCTTCGCGAACAACCGTCCGCTGTTCATCGATGCCAATGCCAAAACGAGACTCTCAACTCGTACGTCAAGCAAATATGAAATGTGTTCCGCATCCGAAGCGTAAGTATCGCAAAATTATTCTTAATCAGTCTTCGCATTTGCCAAAGTAAGTCGCTCAGTGTAATTTCAAGGCCCAATTGTCAATAAATCACTGAGAACGAGCTAGCGAGAGCGATAAGCATGTTAGGGATCAGATCAACACTTCCGTAACGTGCAAAAGAACACATTTTCGCTTATGCTATCGATTTATGCGTTTGCGAATCTATCAGCGCTAAAATAGCGAAATGCATTAAAAGGACGCACATACGCGTTCCTTTGCATCTTGAAAAGAAAGACTGCGTGCGTATTCTATAGGCATGTCAGTACAAATATCGATACAAAGCCATGGTGCACCAGAGAGCACTTGACAAATATATTAGAAAAGAGACTCAGTACATTTTATATACATTGTTGTTCTTCATATACGTTTTAGTAAATCAGAAATGTATTCATTTGGATTTTGACTCTCGACTTTCAATTGTCGAGATTATCTCGTAGCGCTCAAAGTCGTTTAAGATGTCCCTCGCGTTCGTTATTGTATGTGACGAAACCATCACTTACTTAAACTCTGCCTATCAGAAACGGACTGATGAAATGAATAGTTCCCCCTCTCTCCCTCCCTTCCTCCCACCCTTATATTTCGAAGATATATAACCGAATGTAGAAAATTAAATTAATTCTCATTCAATTGAAATAATTAAGAGAGAATCAGTTTAAAGTCACGCTCTAGTAACCGACAAAAAACGTGTGTATGTGTGTGTGTACGTGGCGATCTGACGCACACATCACACAGCGAATTTTCAATATAATGCTCGCTTTCAAATTTTCCACGTGACTCTTGCCAACATTACGATTCAATTTTCTTCAAACTTAAGCTGACTGACTGACTGACTGATTGACTAACTAGTGAACGTAGCGTACGAATCGCGATATCGTAAGCGATGTTTAACTTTAATGTTCGTTCGTTAGTTTCAAAAAAAAAAATATATATTTTGATTAGCCTTAAAATTAAAGACAAATTTCAATTTACGACAATCTATGAAAATTATTCAAAATTATATTAGATGCACAAGAAAAGGCAATTCAATGTCATTGCAATATCTATTATGAGGAAGAGAAAGTAATCTATGTCTTGTATATACCTATATGTACGTATATATATATATAACCTTTTCATCTTCTTCCCTCGTCTCCCGCTTCATTTGGAGCGTTTAAAGCGAACAGAAAAAAAAAATGAAAATGAAAATGAAAAAGAAAGAGAAAAAAAGAAGGAGAAAAACGTTTTTAAAGTAAACTTAAGAAAATTGAAATTTATAGTTATTTAGCTTTCCGCACCAAACAAGTGCAACAACAACAACAGCAACAACAGCAACAACAGCAACAACACAACCATAATAATAACAATAATAACAGACGGCAACACAACAACCACAACCGTAAGCAAAAAATTTACATATATTCGGAAACTGTTTTGAAGCCGCAAAGCATCTCTACATATACACATACATATACACATACAAATACATACGTACACACACGAAAATGCAATTTACATTCATTTAAAAATAGTTAAGCAAATGTAAATGTGGGTGTGTGTATGTGTGTGTATGTGTTATGTGTGTGTGTTATGTATGTGCGTTCGTTTATATATTGTATGGGAGTGAAAAGCTGAAACTACCTGAATTGCAATAATGTTGTTCGTTTTATTTACTTTTTTTTTTTTTTTCCTACATCTTTTGCTGTTGATGTTGCTAATGCTGTACAAAATATGAGTTGATTTACATACATAAACGCAACATCATCACCATCATCATCATCATCGTCATCATCATCATCATTATCCTAGAAATTTTACTATTTTGTTAATAAAACACACATATATATAGATATAAATGTATATATATATATATATATATGAAGTTTACAAATGCTAGCTAGTTTGTTTATTTGTATGTTGAATCAACTTCAACTGATATACATGCAGCAAGAAATTGTGTGAACCTCGAATGACAAATTCACAGCGCTTTGCATATACATACGCATATATGAACATGAAAATGAGGGGATGCGACTAACTAACTAACTCATCGCAATAGAGAAAATGAGAGAAAAAAAAAAAAAGACAAAATGTCATCCATACATACATACATATGTAAGCTAACACCACACGATGTGAAAAAATGGCATTTACACTACATACGCATCAGTTGCAATAATTCAAAAAAAGAAAAAAAAAAAAAAAAAGAAAAAGAGTATCACAAGCTAAATGCATTCATGTGACGCGCACTGGAGAAAGCAAGTGCTCGAGAGAGAAGAGGTGACGTGTTTCCACAATATTAATGGATTTTTAAATTAATTTTTTTCCACGCCACACTTCAAATTCCATATACATATATATATACACACACACACATATATATATATATATATATAGAAGGAATCTTAAGCAGGCACAATCAACGCATTTATCTTATTATGTAAACGATAACAACGATCGTAATATTGTAATAACATCAATAACGTTAGCATTTAGTAAATGCAGGAAAATATACCGAGAGGTTTTATTATTGATTTTAAAAAACTATCTATACGAGACCCAAAGAGAAAAAGAAAAAAACAAGAAAAAAAAAAAAAGAACACGAGAAAGATGAAAAGAAGAAGAGGAGAGAGAACACAAGTAGAAGAAAGAAAATTTACAGTAAATTCCGCATAATAACAACACCTAGGAAAATGGGACATTCGAAGTCGCCCAAATTAATTAATAAAAATATATATAATATTTTAATCGAATCGAAGAACATACAAAAAACTTATATTTTTTCTTCCTTCATACATTTTCATAAAATACTCTTCTTCTTTTTTTTTTTTCTTTTGGATAAATTCCTTCAAATTAGGATGAAAAGTCTCGTTCGTTCGTATATAAGAGCGGGGGTAAGAACGAGCGTTTATGGAATCATGTAAATTACTACAAAGACAAACACTTACTCGGGAAGTAGTATTCAGAGGTGTGTGTAGATGTGGGCTGACAAAAATTATATGCCCAAAGCGAACGCAAGGCGAACGCGAACAACAAATAGGAAATTTTTGTCACAAGTATTTCACCTATGCTTGCAGGCAGTAAAATGATGTTGGCGTTTTTTCTATCGAGTCGATCCAGAGCATGAATGAGCGACCGAGATCTAGTTTCTAATCTTACGCAACTCGACGCATCTTGGAATAATTTTTCACGGGAATCTCTTGCTATGATTCTCGTAGCAATCATCTCGTAGGCATTACGTTCACTACTAACATGGATGTGAACACGTGGACGCACAGGCTGCCAGTGAGAACTTTTTAACGATGCATCCATCACCCGATCCATAAGAGTTTTTCTTTTTACGATTTCAAAAATGAATTTTTATTTTGATGACAATTTTTTATTGAATAAACAATTTTTTCTCAATTATCATAAACAAATTTGTTTTTATTTTTTTATTTATTTATTTTTTTTTTTTTTTTGGGGTGGAGGGACAATAAAAACTATATTTGCAATGTTATGTTCACAAACACATGAAACAAATGATGTGCAAAAAAATTTTCAATAAATTTCAATTTGTATGTTGAACATTGTGTATAGGAATCACGTTTGCGAATTCGTTTTCCTTAATATCGTTTTGTAGCTTTTTTTGTTCGCAAAGCTATTCGGGATTGATGAACGAGAATATCAGATATCAGAGCATGGTATGCAATGCCGCTGTTTTTACTTTCAATTGTGATCTTCACTGCATCACTTGTTAGTAGGTAGTGGTAGTGTTTTTCGGTGATAAATATTCCCGAGTACGCTATAACCGTCATACGCGAACTGGTATCGCCATGGAATTTCAGTTTTGCGTTGCCGTGAATGCCCACACGCCCGATCTCAATCGTGATTTTGTGCACGCTGGCAAAAACAGTATCGTGGCTATTTTTGCCTCACCCAAGAGGACTGGGCAGCAAACTGCTTGCCTTTAAATTTGGGCAGAAAAAGGAACCCTTCCCGTATTCAAAGTGTCTTTGGCACGGTAATCGACAAACTCAAAGCTTCCAAATACTATGCTGCGTTCCGGTATACATTTTCCTGCCCTAAAGAAGTCACTGTAACAAACATTTCGTAGAAAGAAAGAAGACCTGTGAACTTGTTCTTTGCCGGATCGATATGCGGTTCATATTGCGTTTATATGAATAAAGTCGTTTGCTTGCAATGAGGCATCATCTTTACTATCAGAAATACCTATCTCGTCTATTTTTATACCCTATACCATTTATGGTCCCGCAAAGGTATACAAAGTTGTGCGGGTGTATGCAAGACCTAGAGAAGAAGGACTTGAGATAGACTCAACTTTCATTATGTTATGTTGATGGATCTGGAATGGATTTGCGAGCTATTAAGCTTGTCTGTCTGTCCGTCCGTCCGTCTTGCTCTTTTTTTCTTGTGTTCAACATACAGGTCGCAATTTTTAAGGTACAATAATGTTCTGATGTTCTAAACATAAATGCTGTTAAAAATTATTCAAATCGGACCACTTTCCATCTAATGCCCTTATGGTCATGTAAGGTACTTCATGGTGTACCATGGCTCACACACTAAACTGCTTTTACTCGTTCAGGCTACACTTTTGCTCTTTTCATTCTGCTATCCATGTATTCGCTATTTTGAATTTGATAGCCTCCGAGTTTGTTTTCAATAGTCCTGGACACCGTTAAGCGATTTAATAATTTACTATTTTGTTACAAAAGACTGGGCTCCTTCTTGTGATTTTGCTAAGCGGCATATCGCTGCATTTAAATAGTTTTCGCGGCAAGAAGAAAATATCTGCCTCATCTTTGTATGGAAATAGTATAAATCATTATATATATCTATATATCTATATATATATTTATTCAAATGTTCGGTTATTGCTTGTTGTGAATATCGGTTTTATTTCATTTCAACTTTATTTATTTTTTAATTTTATTTATATCTGATTTTAATATAATTTTCATTTAATGGCCTCCTCAACGTTATTTAATTATTTTTATCTTTTTTATGTTGTTGCATTTCTTTGCTCTGGATATTGGTTTTTTTATTTTTTTTATTTTTTTTTATAGTAAACGTGAGTAGTATGTACATAAATGTGTGGGTTATGTACTAATTAGTTTCTATATTTTTTAAGTATTCTCTCTACGAATCTATACAAAAAGAAACCATTGTATGTATGTATGTACAGCGTTTGAGGTCAATTAAATTTGACATCATATAGCAATAAATACATGGTTTACTATTTAATTTATATTGGATGTCGTTTTTATGTCCCGCAATTTCAATTCAATTAATCCAACAGGAAATATAATGCTTCCAATGGAAAGTGCCGCTTTAATTCAGAGAAAGATCGCGTCGCCCTCAGCATCATTTCTTTAAGTCACTCATTTCAAATATTGATAGCGATTCCGAGAGAGAAAAGACAACAATACATGAAATACCCTACACTACTATCCTCCAGTTATTTTAAATGAAGTCTCTACATATGGGGAAGTGATAGAAAAGACGGTCCAATCCGAATCATTTTCTTGAGCCAAAACACGTAGGCGTTCTTATTAATATATATTCAAAATTGCGGCCTGCAAGTTGAACACAAGAAGACAAAATGGCGAGATGGACAGACGGGCAGACAGACAGACAGACAGGCCTACATCAAATGCTTAAGATTACACAGACACCTACTTAAACTTAATATACCCTTGTATAACATGTGATGTAAGAGTGTAAGAGACAAGTGAGCACGTTATAGTTGAATACAGTCGACCATCCAATATCCGCCCACTTACATGATCTCGTCTAATACAATCTTTCATTTATTTTTAAAATACTAAAAATTATTCCTTCTTTCCATATAAAGGGCATACCTTTGATAAGGACTCTTATATGGACCTGTGCGATCCAAATTCGATACAATTAATCAAGTCCTATTATAGATCGAACTTTAATAATTAAAAAAATTAAAGAGCTTACTAGATCGATATACTAATAATACTCAGCGATTCTTGCCACGAACTCATAAACATCGCATTATTGTTTTTTTTTTTTTTTCGCATATAAAGACTTCTTTAAAACAAGGCTTTGTATGGAAAGTGGTCGATCCGGACCACATTTTCAATAGCGTACGATCTCAGTGTATCAAATTTTATACAATTATCTGAAAAATTCCGAACTGAAGGTTGCAAACGATAATAACACATCGATCAATAGGTCCATGCGTACGTAGACCGGGATATATAGCAAAAGAAAAACAGACGTCAATCTTAAGTAGATTAAGAAAATGACTTCGATTGGAATAATATGCATA
Source organism: Glossina morsitans morsitans (assembly GCA_001077435.1). Taxonomy (NCBI): domain Eukaryota; kingdom Metazoa; phylum Arthropoda; class Insecta; order Diptera; family Glossinidae; genus Glossina; species Glossina morsitans. The sequence goes on along the minus strand of CCAG010011660.1, from coordinate 4,716 downwards.
CTAAATAATGTACTAAAAGCTTGGCGCGATTTTATTTCGTTCTAAATGTTACATGCATTCGCACAAACTTAACGCAATGTAACTTAGCCCCATGCCATTACTAGTCTAAGAATATAAAAAAATGACAAAAGAAATACTCTGCAGTGTGTTGCGTCGGCACAACCGATTGTCCCTATTTTTTATACAAGTTCTGTAGGACGATCGCTCCTAAAACATGCGCATAAATTTTTATCGTTATATCCGTTCTAGCTTACAAACAACAACGAGCAAAGGAACAAATTTTTTTTTTTTTTTTTACTTTACTTTTGAAAGCAAAGGTATGGTCAGTTTATGTTATAATGTAGGCAGGCTTGTGCCTCCTGCTATTCTTCTCATATTCAATACCAATTCGCCGGCAACAATTTCCAATGCACTTTTTCGAATTTGAAGTCCATACCACTACATACATACATACATACATACATACATACAAATACACATGTATAAATTGCGGAAGAAAAGGTAGACGAGACACGAGGTCAATTATGAAATTGAAAATTAACCTGCAATAGAAGCGATTAAGTCAAGTCATATAGTCAAGGACAATGATAAGATTTATTTTGTCTGCCTTCGTCGCGAAGAGGTCGCTTCATTCAGAAACTCGCTTCATTTTTATGTTATGCTAAAACAGAATAGGAATAGCGAATAGCTCTGGATGTGTCGGCCTGGCACAGATAATATCCGCGAAAATCATTATCTAGTAAGATACGACACAGTGTCTTAATTCGTTGTCTGGTGGAACGAGAGCACACTCTAAAAAAATTTTCAACATTTATGGAGGCGATAAATAACTTTTTGCAGAGCAAACTCTGATAATATCTTTCATTGTTATTGTTAGGGGAATTTGTTCTTTTTTTTTTTTGTTGATTGCTGGAACTAAACGAAAGCGTTTAAATTTCATTTTCAAAATCTCTAAGAAACATAAAAAGCGAACTGAAAAAAATTTTTATGATATTTATTTAGTTCTGATAATAAAACGAGTGTATGTATGTGTTAATAGGTGTACAAAGAAATTTGTTTCGTTTTTTTGATAAAATTCAACTTTATTTAAAACACACAAACAATCGTCAGAAAGCTTAAGACGGGATATATGCTTGGTCATTATCTAGGATCTCTTGCGCAGCAGAAACTTGCCAGTTTGCCATCGACTCATTTTCGCACATCTTCAACTTTGCAGAGCTGCTGATCTCCTAAATATGACTGCATCGATCTAAAGCAGTGGGCAAGTAATCAGAAGTGGACAGGTCCAGAGGATATAACGGATGCGGGTATAACTTTCCAGCCTAAGCTGGTAACTATTTCGTAAACTGCTGGTGGCGGACGGATGTATGCGAATTTTTATTGCTTTTAAAGCAAATAGTTTTTGATCGAAATTTCGCAAACCACTCTCTAGCCCTTTGAGAGCTTAGTGCGTTTACACTCCAAGCCAACTTAAGCCGTAGCTTCGATTGCATTTTTTCCCAACTTGATCCAATTAAAAGCTTAGAAAAACATAGTGCCGTAAATAACACTCTCTCTCTCTCTCTCTATCTCTCTCTATCTCTCTCTATCTCTCTCTATCTCTCTTTCTCTCTCTTTCTCTCTCTTTCTCTCTCTTTCTCTCTCTTTCTTTCTTTCCTTCTTTCTTTCTTTCCTTCTTTCTTTCCTTCTTTCTTTCCTTCTTTCTTTCCTTCTTTCTTTCCTTCTTTCTTTCCTTCTTTCTTTCCTTCTTCCTCTCTCTTTCTTTCTTTCTTTCTACCTCTCTCTGTTTCTTCCTCTCTCTCTTTCTTCCTTTCTCTCTTCCTCTCTCTGTTTCTTCCTCTCTCTCTTCCTCTCTCTTTCTTTCTTTCTTTCTACCTCTCTCTCTTCCTCTCTCTGTTTCTTCCTCTCACTCTTTCTTCCTTTCTTCCTTTCTCTCTGTCTTTCTTCCTTCCTTTCTTCCTTTCTCTCTCTCTTCCTCGATTTCTTTCTCTCTTTCTTTCTCTTTCACTCTCCCTCCCTCTTTAAATTTTGATATACACTGAACGACAACTTATGAACAACGGAAACGTATATCGTTCAAGTATCGATATCTAACCTACAAATAGATGAAATTTCGGGACAATTGAATGTAACAGATTGATTGACTTTTATGATACAACCAATTCTAGGGAAAGGAATTTATTTGTATACCCATTAATCTATGTGCAATTGTTATAGCAGTGTGTGTATATGCTGCTGCAGTCATCAATACATTTTATATGTATTTATATAAGAGGAGGAGGAGGAGGAGGAGGAGCACCAACACACACGTTTCTTTGACTCTCTGAATATGATGATGTGTTAAACGATCGGTTATTTGTATTGAAATATATATTTATATTGCTAAGAGAAAAATATTTAAAAATATTTAAAAATATTTTTCTACTTTAATAACAAAAACAAAAGAAACGAAAAAAAAACATTTTCAAGTAAATATTTACTTAAAAAGAGAAGAATAATTAAATAAAACCTTAGATATCAACGATATATTATTTGCTTCGATAATAATAAAAATAGAAAAAACTCACTATAAGAAATTATTTAATTAATAATAATTGATTCAATTTACAGAGCACAGTGTTGTTTAACGCGGAAAAAACAAAAAAGGCTTACAGGTTTACAGGGAAAAAAGAAAGCTTGCATTTAACTTAGGCTACGTTTTTAATTCATCACAACTGGAAAGATGTACTGCGCGGAATGAAAAGACTAAGAGAACGTCAATTAATTCGAAAGATCAAGCGATAGATAATCGAAGAGTTTAACTGAAATATTCGTGTAATGATTGCCAATGCTTTAAATTCGCTCAAGACACTCTTCTGGGTACAACATAGCTTGTTCATTATAAAATTTCTGTTAATGATTTTATGGCAAATTGGATTTTTATGGCCCTCAATATAATTTTTTTCAGCAAAGAATAAAACAAATAATAACCTGATGATCACCGCTCCTGCTCCTACGCACAGAATGGACGTATTTATGCTTTCCCTGCCAAGCACCTTATGAATAATTGCGATTTCTACGACATGTGCACCGTTTACGGTACACTTTAGCAAATTTAGTAATTTTGAATAAACATTTTTGCCTGCGTTTATCAACTGAAATATATATGATCTTCATCCCGACGTGTACCGTTATCGTTACACGTTTCAAACAGCGTCATCAACATTAACGCATCACATGAAATAGCGGTGACAAGTAATAGTTTTTAGATTCCAATTATCTTGTACTAGTGCACTTTAACGTGTACCGGAAACGGTACATATAGCATTAAAAGTGTATTCGATTTATGCCAACTTGGTTTTTTTTTAAAATCTAAGTCAGGGATGTCACCAGGGAAGACGCGGATTTTATGTGTTAGCCGACAACAGTCATCCTCAAAGTACAGTCTGCTTGACATTTACCTGAACATTGCGAAATAACATTCCGTTATGCCAAAATATGTAAAGCTTTTTTCACAAACTAAACGATCTTTTTTTTTTCACTTTGATTATAGTTTTTTCCGTGCGGCTTTTCATCGCTCTGCGTTATTAAGCCTTTCGGAAATAAAAGAAGATAATCAACATTTCGAAAGAACCAAAGCGGTCGAATTAATCTTTGGTTATACTCGCTAACAAGGAATTGAACTTTTTCATAGTCTTTGCTTTGCATTTTAAGAACTTTTGTACGCGTACTAACTTGAAACGGTAACGAATAAATGATGTGCCCTCTAATCTGATCTGCTGTGACTTACGTAATCTGCCATTTGCATGAACAATACCATCTCATTGCAAAATGCTTCTGAAATCTTTGGAGCACTCTCCACTGACTACTTGTCTACTACTGCACATAGTGCTGGTCTTCCACAAATACGAACTAAGAGATTGTTCCCTGCACCTGTGTAAACAGAGCAATAAAAAGAGAAGGACAGCGTACGACCGCCCTTTGGATAAGCGTTATGCCGCTTCATAATTAAAGTATGATTTACCGCATAGGGAACTGAACCCGAATATACCTGGATTCGCATATACGGCAGGATCTGTTAAAATTTGATAATCTTTGAAATACCCACTGCAGCATCCCATAATTGATATCGTATTTGTCAAAGTTGTGGGCGTTGCAAACAGGTCGCTTGTGCGTCAGGAAATATCGTTGCGAAAATTTTTAGTTCCAAGATTTCCTCTTCTCTCTCTATTCGGCTAATTATTGATGAGGACGATGAGCAAGGCAAGATTTTAACGAAACTTTAGGCCGAACTTTGGCCGACCACATGGATCGGATAAAAATTCAAGATTAACTTCATCAATTATTTCCCCAGTTTCCCACGAAATGCATTTCCATGCGTACTGTTGACTTGTTATGATCGCAACGTTAGATTGGACATATCGCTCCTCCACCCTTCCAAACCAAAAAAACACCCGATAACTTTCCTCCGTATTCTTTCTTTCGTCACGACAACAGCACCCACACACAAAAAAAAAATATCCAAAAAAAAAAATAAAAATACAAATTAAATTTCTTAGAAATGTTATGCTATATAATAGGTATGCATAGACAAGCCACGAAATGTTGCCACACACACAGCTATACAAGTGAACATTCATTTGCATATATATATATATAAATACTTTTCAACAAACTTCGACCACAGTCGCAAACACGTGCATATTAAATTATGTGAAACTGAAAGTAGAGAAGAGA
>CCAG010011659.1:0-16923 GCA_001077435.1 Glossina morsitans morsitans | reverse complement strand
TGTATGAATGAATAAAACAGATGCGCTCGCCATTACATATAATGTGCGCACACACTTGTGTTCTGGATTATTTTCAATTTGAACTTTTTTTTTTTTTTGAAAACCATTGCCCGTAAATCTTATAAGGACCAGAATGAGTCCAATGAATACAGTTCACTGTCACGCTCATATACCATTATATCTTTTATTTACTTTTTCCATTCACGTCATAAATTATTACACATTTATTGATGCGAGTGCGATGTGAATATCTATCTATCTATCTATCTATCTATCTATCTATCTATCTATCTATCTATCTATGTACATATGTTATGTTATGTTTATATAACATTATTATTGTTGCTTGCTGCTTGCTGCTTGCTGCTTGCTTACAAAATTTTGTTATAATCTATCACACATCACGGCTGTTGATTAAACAGGAAAACAATCAGTTTAACGAATAAATTTTCCTGCAAATAAAGTGAACTTAATTTCATTATAGCGTAATAATGAAAAGCTTGATTGAAATGAAATTGTTGTTGTTTCGGCTGCAAGGTGTCCTTAGGGTTGGTGCACATGTGTGCAACAACATTTTAAATGCTATGCAAGCTATGTACTTGCCTGCATGTTTGGAATCTTCCGTCGCTCTAGTAGTCGGCCAACCACCAGAACGGCGTGTTTGCGGGAACATCACTATTATTATAGCGCACATGGTCGCGACTCTCTTCTACTTTGTTGCAACTCTGAGCCTTTAGACGGTGTGAGAATTGTGAAGTGCATGGGATAGGGGGATAGACGACGTCCCGAATACGTGTAAACTCGACGATGATCACGCGGATATTGGAGAAGGGAAAATGATGGGGAGCAAACGCAGCCTCGTGAATCTGTTCTCAATCGGTACGTGTTATGAACACGTACTCTGAACTAAGCACTCACTACGCCTACGAAAAACTATGATTTCAATTGCAGTAAGATTTGAAATAGCGAACGTCGACTTGGTGGTCCCGTCTTTTATCTACCCGGATATGCAGAAGAGGGAAACATGAGTCGTAGTAATTTTTCGAAGCTTTGCAAAAGTTTTTGAAGCGTACACTGAGGATTGTTTTTGCGAATTGCATAATCGAAGAAAGGTAAAAAAAATAAATATTAAGAGACTTAGTCCCAAAATTAACTAAAGAAAGTGAAACGGCCTTATCGAGAGAGATCTACTACTTTTTGCGGATGCTTGTGCACATAAATAAATAAAATAAAACGTTAGAATTGAGTAAAGACGAAGATTACATACTCAAGACTACTTCGCCTTGACTACTGACTGATACATCACTTTCGTCGTCGCCATCATCGTCGTCGTCAGCATCATCACAGCACATTAAAAGTTATACTTCTTTATCACTTAATCGAGCATTTTCCACGAAAATCCTTACATAGCATGGATCCGAAAAACTAGACCCATGCACCCCAAATCAGTTCAAACTAATTTTTTTTTTTTTTGTCAAACAATTCTTCATTCTTCACTTATGTTTCCACCACAAAATATTACAATTGTGTCTTTGTTGCCAAATAAAGGTTAACTTTCTGAGAGAGAATTTATATGGGGAGAGAAGTTGAAAAAGAAACAAGGTCTCATCGTGTGCGAATTTTTCACATTTATATAAAATGGAATAAGTAAAAGCATTATAGTGGGCCACGGCCCATCATTACATACTCCATGCGCCATTTCACAGGTAGTTTGGACGTAAGAATACAAGAGGGACAGACGGACAGACAAACTTAGGTCGGTATAGTAAAACATCCATCTAGCCCTTGTCATTGGCGCCTTTGTACCACACGTGCTGTAGGGTATACTGATCTTGAATATTAAAAATTAAAATTTTTACGGCCTACACCATTGTTCACAAGAGTCCACTGTACTTAAGTTTTTGTGAACGTACGTAACTCCCAGAAAAATTTCAAAGAGATCCGGAGATAACAGCCGGTTTATAGTCGTCTTCTGAATTACTTTAAGCTTGTCGGCCTATTCATCTATCGATTCGTCTGTATGCCTAATGTCAGTCTATCAAACCATAATATTTGGCGAAATTTAGTACACTGCCTTTATATTTTTTATTCGAAAAGACGAGCCCTATTGAAAATAAATTAGATCCGCCCGCTTCTACGAGCACTCCTCGATGTTCTGGGTACCGCATAAACTGAATATAACACACCTCTACTACTAAATGTAGGTGTGGGACATAATTACTTCATCTTCATCCAATTTTTCTAAGCTCAAGGAAATCGGCCCAAAGGAATCTTATTTTGGGTCACATATCCATTGGGAGTTTTAAATCTAAGCATAGTTTTTCATAAAATTTCGTTGAATAGACCCTCGTACCACACACAGCAAAGGTTATAGTAAGGGCGTATAGGATTCGAAATGCAAGGTTCTCTTGAGAAAACTCGACCACTTTTTTTTTTCTTTAGAGAGAAAGAGACAAATATTTAATAAAAGCATTTAGCCTTCGGTAGGCGAATTCTCATAGACAAAGAGATGCATTTTCTATTGTTTGCTATTTGTACTTAAAAAACTCGTTTTATGCCTTAAGCGTATATACAAGCGTATATATATAAAACGAAGGACACTTACCTTAAAAAATGCTAGAATATGTGCCACAAGACGCTGCCGCATGAGCAGTCGAGTAGAAAAGAATCGCGATTACCGAGCCAGCATTCATTTTTGCGAACGAGGAAACGTTTATCACAACCACATACTACAAAGGCTACTGCGCAGACGGGCAGATGAACAGATGAATGGGCGAGCATGCTTAGGTGCATTCCTAATTTGAAACTGGCCCAGAATTTACAAGGTTTTTCATATTATTGTAAGGCCCATTGGCCTTCGATCGATTTTGGAACATTTTCAATACCAATCTGTGTGTAAAAATGTTCAATGCTTCTGCCAAATTTTAAGTCGATAGCTTCCTTTTTGGGACCCGGAAGCCTGTTTACATCAGACATTTCACAGATGAACTGGCGGGCAAACGGACAGACGGCCATGCTTAAATCGATTCAGAATGTGATGTTGGATCAAGAATTTATATAGTTTTTGGGCCCTCTGAAGCTTCGCTCTGGAGACGTAGTTGCAAACGTTTTGAAAAAATGTTCACACCCTTTCATCCTTGGGTGGTGGGTATAATAAAATGAGATGTTACTTCATAGCACTAAAGTTAGCGCACATAAATAAATTCTTATAAATTATTCCGAGGGGCGGCAATTATTATATAAAATGGAATTTATTTTAGTAACGCTATAAATAAATGCGAGTTTGCCATAAAGCTATGAATAGAAGGAAGTTTGGAGATGCACTTGCAACCGGTAAGAGCATCGGATGAAGATTGAAGCCATTGCTGACGTAATAAATAATATTTTAAAAGAATTTATTAAAAATTATGTTTTAAATTCAATAACAAACCCGACGGATTCCCTTAAGATGAGATATTTAAAAGTGACAAGTAATTCTTTGCCGAAATTCCAATTCGATCGTACACAGGCTCTACAGACGGAATGAATCGTCACCTTAAGCTGACACTGTTCGCTTTGTTCTTTTCAATGGTTTAAAAACGCCCCACACAAACTTTTAAAAAGATATGACCGCGTATGGAGACAGAGTGCCTTAAGTGAGAAGGCGTGACGCAGATGATTTGCGAATCTTGACATTTTTTCTTTTTTAATCTTGAAAATTCCGTTTGCATATTTTTCGCCAGTCTCCAATTATCGGCGAGCCCATAACATCTGTGAATACATGAATATTAGTTTTGACAATGGACGTTTGAATGCGTCTGTTGTTAGTTATTTGCCCCTAATCTATGAATTTATACTTGTAGTAGTTGGTTTATCAATACTCCCAAGATTTTGCTTTTATATTTTGAGCGTTTGCGACCTTTAAGCAAGAGCCAAAGACAAAGCATGCTTCAAATCAATTGTTTATCCCAATTTTCGGAATAAAATTGCAATGCACAGACGGACACATCTGCTGACTAAGAAGAAATTTATTTCGACAAAAACTGAACGAGAATTTCTGTGAAGCTTTTCACATTTCATTTTACAACATTTTTCAAGATAACTTCCTATAGGGGTTCTGTTAGTGTACCACTGTTAGAACGATTGGCGATAACCACTTGCAAGTTTTTTCATGAAAAACAAAATTCACAAACTTTGGAAATATGAAAAAAATCCTTTTGAAAACGTTCTAATGCAAGATGTAAATAAATGATAGAAATGTTTCACCAAGGATAATAAGGATAATAATAAAAAGGTTAGGGGACGAGTTCCCTAGCAGTTCTAGAATAAATATATATATGCGTGGAAAAAATTTTAAAAAATATGCTTCACTACAGATATTGTCAAGGAAAGAGGAAACTGAGGCATCGTTCCGTAGCCTTTCCTTTTTCTCAAAGTCAAAATAACACTCCAAGTATAATATTATAATTGACAGCTTAAAATCCAATCAGGACGAACTACTGATTAGTTTCTCTAAACTTAGAAAATGGTTGAAGAATGAACTAAATAAATGCCTACAGAATACTAAAAACCGAACATTCCACCTTTTCTTATAAGCGAATCAATACCACATCTCTCACTCATATTTATAACTATTAAATACAAATTCTAATTAGATTCATACTTCGACATGGACTGTAGAATACAAATTTCCCCTTATATGCCCCTATTATCTGAAGCTAATGGAAAAATTTTCTATTAGAGGGCGCCGGCAAACGGATTTTTGTATTATTAACCGACGGCCGATAGCAACAGACACACACTTAAAACAAAACTCAATTTGCAACGATGAGGGGGAAAAGAAACAGCCCAGCCCACGCAATCTTATAAAATATGAAAATTTAGTTTTTTTTTTTTTAGGACAACTGCGATGAGGCCACAAAAGAATCGATCGCGAACACTGTTACTTTAAAAATATTTCAGTGAGATTTTTTTTTTTTTTTTTGGTAGAGAAAAGTTGATTTGCAATTTGCCTAATAAACAGATTGCCGACGAAGACTCTGCAAGCCAAGAATTTGATTTTGAAATTAATTCGTGCCGCGTATAAGAATATTTTGAACAAATCTCTACAATGGTAAATGATTTTGAAGGGGTTTATGGTGCACTTTCGCAAAAAGAATAAAAAAAAATTAGTATAACGTATCCATGCGATCCGTGCATGAAATTTATATTTACATTGAAGGAAAATCATAGCAAATACTTATTGAAATTCTAGCAGCAAAATGGATTTATTTAAAATACCTTGTAAACATCCCGTTGCTATTTAGCCGTAATACTCTTATTTACATATAGAAAGCGAATCAAAATACTCATGCACACTAAATTATAAATAACAATAATAATAATGAAAATATAAATATAACTATTTTTAAGAAATTATATCATTATTTTCTTAATATTTCGTTAATCATAACAAAAAAAAAAGAAGAAAAAACATAGAAAAAACGAGGAAAAAATCTTCCATTTATACTTACTTTCCAGCAGCCGTTGTATTAAGCTGTCAACATTTAAATCAAAATCCGCCATTATGTTGATTGTTCAATTTTCAGGTGTTGTTGTTTAGTATTTTGTCTTCGAGTTTTTTCTGTTTTTCCGTTTTTTTTCTTTTTTTTATTTCTGTTTGCGAATTTTTGTTGTACGTTGAGAAAAAAGAAAGAAGTGCTTCTTCTCTCGTCTTTATCTATTTTTGAAAAGTTTATTATTTAATCGGGTTTTATTTTCATCTACCTTTTGTTGTTATTTTAATTGCATATGGATATATATATATATGTATATAAATATATAAATATATATGTATATAGAAATGTGCGGTCGCACACGCACGCATTTACATATAACAGAAACAGCGGAGTTTCTAATTTACGAGAGCATGAAAACAAAACCAATACATTAAGAGTGAAACGGAGCACAAAACTGAGAAGAGACTAAAAATTGGAGAATTCCTTTCAAAAAATAAAAAAAAAAACCAACAAAAACAAAACTACATTAAACGCATAAGCGCACATACACAAACACGCACATCATACACATTATATATATATATATATATATATATATATATATATATATATATATATATATGCGATATTTGTTATTGTGGTTTTTGTATAAATCGCTGGTCGCGCTGGTCGCTTAGCCGTGTTGTTGTTGTTGGCTATTTTGAACCTTCTTTCAAAACGCAAAATTAATTAATTGTACATCATATTTAAGAGAAACATACGCATTCAGTAAAAAGACGAAAAGGTATTATTGAAATTGTTGCAGATATTGGTAGGTAGGTGATCTGGAACCCAAAAGAAAAAGAATGAAAAAACAAAAAAAAAAAATAGATCTTAAAAAAGATAAAAATAATCTTCAATTAAGAATTTCTTTTTTGTAGGGTTTTTATCAACTTTTCCCAATCCTCATTTATATTTTTCTTTCTTGCCTAAAGTGGCTCTTTTTATCTCTCTATTTTCCACTTCTCCTTTGTTTTTTTATTTTTCTATTATTCCTTTTTTATTTATTTATTTATTTTTATTATTTTTTTTTTTTTCAAGTATTTTATCACACTCGAGCAACTCTCTCTTTTTGTTGCGAAACTTCTTTGCCTTTGCTTTTTTTTTTTCTCACTGAAATATTGAAATTTTTTTTTTAACCTTAGGATGAATTAAAAATTTTCATGAATTAATTCCCTTCTTTTTTTTTTTAATTTTAAATTTGCATTTGCTTGGTAAAGAAATCTTTCCTTTTACTTTTGAACTTTTTTTTTTTTTTCTAAACCGACGCGCCACTCCTTACAACCAAACAAGAACAATTTGAAACGTATTTTAAGTTTTCCAAGTTTTCTGCACAACACACAGAATTGACATCCTTTTCATTCCAATTCTCGAACGTAAATGAAAATTTTTATAAATGTTTACCCCGAATTGTTTAAAATACCACACACACTCACATTACGTATTATTCAGTATTAAAAATGTATGTTCTTCTTCTCTTCTTCAAATTGCTTCGTTGCGCACACTTCTATTCTATTTACCAATAAGTAGTAAAAATTTGATGCTTTGATTTTCTTGTTGAATTTATGAATGAATGTTAAATAATTTGTTTTTTTTTCTATATTTGCATGCACTTTACAAACGCAACGACGGTGACGAAATAAAAACCCAAAATTATCATAAAGATTTCAATACAAAAATACAATTTCAATTTTTTCTTTTTATTTTTTGCTTAATCAACGCGAATTCCGTATAAAGCGAAAGTAGAAAATTTGCGACGCGCAACTCCCATCATATTCTACATATTCGTACGAAATGAACTGCAGAAGCAACAACAACTTTTAACGACTTTTATGCTCATTCAGCATGCTCCTCTCATTCGTTTTGACTCGTATTCTTTTCATTTCGCTCATTCCCTTTCAGTTATTTAATATAAAACACATCTGTCATTACAACATCTGAAAAAACATCTGATTTATCCCCATTTCTCTTTTCATGAATGTATTTATTACAACAGAGTTGCCAGGTGTACTTTTGTCGGCTTCATTGCCATTTCAAAAAAACAGGGATACCGTACCATTCATTCACTTTACTAATGAAATTCGATTTTTTTGCATTACATTGTCGATATGAGAAAACTCGAAGAAAAAAAACCGAGATCGACGCTCAATGAAAATGAATGGATTTAAGTGCTGTACGCAATCATTGCCTTATGCTTCATGCGTGGCAAACGAACTGTCAAATTAAAGATGATTGCGTGTATTTAAAGGCAGATATCTTGCGTTGATTTGTACTCGTTCACGTATCTTTCGATAAGCAAGACAACGATGTACGTTTGTGAAAAGAAGATCTAAACGTATGGATCCGGTTTCAAACACAATGCGATTATAAATTGATCGAAAAAACAACAAATTAAATCAAATTCTATCTCTATCGATTTCTATAGGGCAAAAAATGTTGTTTTGCTATATTAAATGTATTTTGCTGCAAAAAAGTCATTTTTCAAAAATTATTTTTCGCTCTACTAACTATGTAAAGAAAGGCTAATCATATGATTTTCCTTTAGTGACGCAGGCAAAGTTTGTGCTCAATTGATTTTGCGTTATGCGCTGGGCGAGGCACTTTAAGCTGTTTAGGTGAGATTTGCTGTAAAATTGTTTTTGAACTATAATGAGCATCAGTTAGAACATCAGCTGAAAACAAAAGAAGAAACTAAAACTTGCGAGAAATAGCAAATAATTATTTCAAATGTAATACAAAAATACCTTGACCTTGAGCGAAAGGAAAAGAAAAAAATATTTCTCAGCTTTAGTGAATAAAGAAGAATTACTTTTCATTACAAAATCTGACCAGTTTTTATAAAATTTTTAATAATTTCTTTCCAACTAAATATTTGTTAAAATGCGAACTGAACAATTTACGATAAAAGAGATTAATTTTGTTTATTTAAATAATATCTACAAAAAAAAAAAAAATGGAAAAGTCTACAAAAATGAATATGTGAATATGTTTAAGGTCTCATTCTGTTCCGATTTGTTGTTTTCAAATAATAGGTTCACTTTCGTTTCTCCAACAGCACCTTCCAGCAAGCATATTTGGCAGCATTCTTTTACTCACTTTACACTACGTTCTAAAGAAAATCTGTTACTTGAAATGTGAAAACGCATAAAACTTATCCACATATATTTGACGAATTAAAAGATGAGAGGACAAAAAACAAAACAGTTAAAAAGAGAAAGCAATCGCAAACGTTTTCTATTGGTAACTCGTTTCCGCATAATTAAAACGTAATCGATTTTTAATTTGTCTTATTCAAGAACAATAATTTCGCAAGTAAAACAAAAATTCTTTTAAACTTTATCTAATATTATAAATTAATAATAAATGCGTAATAAGCGAATAAATATGAAATTTTTCATTTTCCAATGAAATCATTTTCAATAGCTTTAAATGAAACGACAATGTAGTCGCCACGGCAAGCATATAAAATTTTTATATATTAGGTGTCTGTGAGGACGTATGTAATGCCCAGAAAAACTTAAGGTGAACCCATCTTTTATTATACCAATCTAAACATCACTTGGCCTAATAGAGTTATTCGCTCATTTCGGATATAATACATCAAAAATGACATATTATTTTCACAAAAGCCCGCATATTGGAGGAGACTCGAAACATCACATCACACTGTCCAAATTTTGCAACCTTAATTCACTTTCCAAGTAGTTTGTTATTTCTCACTTGCCTTCATAAAAAACAAGAGGTTTGATTTTCTCTCTTCCATATAAGGACTTGCTTTTTATCGTAGTCTCTATATATATTACGATCCAAAAAGTAGATCTGTCAGATCTATCCAATGCCATTAATGCCTTTATAAGTGAATTTTCATCGTAACATATTAAAATTTAAATCTTTTCCCGAAGGGCTTACTATTCATTAGAAATCTTGTATGGAGTGGTATGTGAAAAATATGCGTATATGGTCCAAAATATTGAATATTATATTTATGTACCACACAAAAACCCAGTTTTTAATGGAACGGTTATATGAGATGCGATTCAGAATATCATTTTCAGCCGATCCAAAGTTTTCGCACTCCTCGAGAGATCTTTGTCGATAAATTTTGAAAATTGCAATTGTTCTTTTTTCACTTTTCAATATATGACGTTATATGGGAAGCGATCGAAAAAGCGGACTAATCCCCAATATTTTCAATAGCGCTCGTGATTGGATCAGAACACGCCAGTGTTTCATTAAACTATCTTGCAAATTGTGATCTGTAGCTTGAAGGCAATTTTACATGGACAGACATGTGATGGACAGACGGACAGGAAAACTTTGCTCGATTAAGAAAATGATTCTGAATCCATCGGTATAATAAAAGATGGATTTATGCTAAGCTTTCGTCGATGTTACATACGTCCGCACAAAATTAATATACGTTTTTTTTCCCTTTTTTTTTTTTTTTGTATGGCCAGCTAATCAGGGGATTTCCCCTAATACGCATGCGGGAAGAGTGGTGATCGGGAAGGGTTATAGGCAGAGTGGGGTAAAGACCTTGCACAACAAGGGGCTTAGGGTATAAAAATGCCAACATAATCAAACTTAAATTCGGGCGATTTACACAGCTTCGCACTCATTTCGTGGGGATTCAACAGGGATTTTAATATTGAAAATGAAATCAAACGTTCGGTTTTGTATTCAAAGGAAGTATCGGCGAATGTAACCTTAAAAAAACAAATATCGAGTGTTTTTTGAAACCAGAGTGTCGACATATGTCTATGTATTTCACTTTCTACATATTTCCTGATTGCAAGTGAATCTAAGAACCGATTAAACAAATGTATGAATCTTTTTAAGCAATAATCGGGACTTCAGAGAGTGAACTCTGCTGGATCATTCAGCATTCTATTCCCTTTGGAAAGCTACAATACGTATTCTCAAAGGTCACCAATCGTTTGGGAAGAAAACCGCACACATACATATTTATATAGATGTCAAGTAAATTATATTTAATTTGATTTTTTTTTTTTTTTTTTTTCAAAATATATAGTGCGAGTGTGAGACTCAAGTCAAAGAGATGGATGGCTTATATGACCCAGATTGGCGATTTTGCATTTTGTTGAAAACAAGCCGGCAAATTGCAAAAAATAAAATCATGTCGTGCAGTTTACGAAGTTAACTTAACATTTGACCATATCTTTCTCAGAAGAGTACTCCGATTTTTTGGATCTCGCGTTGCGCTTCATATACTCTTTATGAACTTCAATCAGCAATTCAATCTCTCTTTTAATATAATCGAGTTGATTTTCCACATCAACCCGATAGAAGACTGGCTCACGATCTGATAGAGAACGAATACAAAAAAAAGAAAAACAAAAAAAAAAGACAAGAAATGACACAAAGGGTTGGCAGAAATGTGACAGCATGAGCATACTTCTCCTTTTACATAACAAGCGGTACATGTAATGTATGCCATCCAGAGCGCGATCTTTGTCGAGGTCATGTAAGGCTACCGTGTTTTTGGCATTTGCCAAAATCTTTTCCCATTTTGAGCATTCAGCTCTTGCCTGATTATAAGAACGTTCCAATTCTGCCAAGTCATTTTTAAGGCCTAGGACCGTAAGAGCAGCTTCATTCGTGACCTTGACCATACGTTTACGCATCTCCTCGATTTCTTGGATTTTCCTTTGCTCTAATGCGGAAATTTCCACTTGAGCCAACACTAAATGGAATGCTTAATGAAAACCTGTTCCTTTACTTTTTGTTTTTATCTTTAAATTTTACTCACTCAAGGCATCGCAACGATCCATACAGTCTTTGACAGATTGAAAAATATCCGATTTTTCTACCACTTCCTGCAAGACTTTCTCATAAGGTTCAAACTCTTTAACGGTAGCTTTCAGCTCTTCACGAAATTTCGCTTAGATCAGAAGAATAAGATTAAAATAAATTATTAAATAATTTTGGAGACGTTAGGAGACGCTCGCTTCACTTACACAACTCCTCGATACTTCGCGTATATTTGGTAATGACAGATCTGAGAATTTCATGTTGGGCCGTCTCTTCGGCGACCTTCTTCTCCGCGATACGTTTCTTGTCGACGCAATCCTTAATAAAACTATTCACTTCGATGAAACGCTTACGCAATTTGCTATGAATCTTGTAAAGTTTGCGTATGCGTTTCGCGTTACTGGCTTGTTGCTTTTTTGAATTCTCCAACATTTCCACCTGCAGACGCAGCATGGCCGCATGCTCACGTTCATTTCGTATATAAAGTAATTCAACTGAGTCACCAGCCGAATCCCAATTAGGTGGTTTTTTAATGTCAAAAAAAAAAAAAAAAAAAAAAAAAAATGAAGAAAAATTTTTATTTCTTTTTATCGTGCTCCAGTTTAATTGTGAAGTAACTTACACAAAATATGTGTCCTGCTGTTTCGATTCGATATAATCGCCGACAGCTTTCTCTGGATTTAAATCCAAATTACCGATGACATCAATCTTCGTCGTAGGCTTTATGCGTGGCATTTTCTTTTAGGATTTTTTTTGCTTTGTTTTAAAAAAATAAATAAATTTTCTTTTAAAATATAATTAAAATTTCGCTGTATTTTTCTATCTGGATTCAGTAGAATTGATTGAAAGCTTTCAAAAAAAAAAAAGATGAATTTTCTTCACATCCGTATCACATCGAAAAGTTTCCATAGAGACTAGCATTTAATTGATAATAATTTCTATCGGTTGCTAAGTTTAATAATAAAAAAAAAAGTATACCTACTTTCCTATAACTCCTTTCAATGCTGTGCCCATATGGACATATGGTTTAACATGCACATATTTCACACCACACGACGTCGCGTTTATTATTGTATTAAAGTATATATTATGTATAATATCTGCCTAGTTACACATTTTTATACCTATCACTGAGGGATGACGGATATATTCCTTTTTTTATCAAGCCATTTGCAACGTCCAGAAGGAAACTTCAGAGATACTACAAAATATACTTTGATCAGTATCAAATTGTGAATCGATTTAAGCATGTCCGTCTGGCTGTCCGTCTTTGTATACCCTGTTATGCATATTTTCCTGGCCGCGATGGTCAAGCTATCCACCTCAAATTTAGCAGCAAGTTCTTCCACTCTAATTCATATTGAAAATGAGCCAAATCGCTCGAATGACACAACGACAGTAACACGTGAACTAAAAACACATCTGCTTCTCAAAAGAAATGAAATATTTATTTTTCGCTTATTGCTCATAAACTACGCAATTTGATCATATATTCTATGGGCAATGCTGTAGTACCTGTACAAAAATGGGAAAAATTGACCACACCTACCCTGTATTAAAGTGTATCAAAATATAATTTATATATTTTTTTAATACTTTTTATAACCACATAAAGTATGCAAATTCTTGGCCAGTTTCAAATTCGGAATGCATCTAAGCATGTCCCTCTGTCCCTCTGTCCGTCTGCCCAACTGCGTATTGTCTCTAGTAAGCCTTATACCTTTCGCAAAAATGCAGATATCGGCTATAAATTTTCTTGAAAAATTTGAATTGTCCCAAAGTGCCCAAACGCTTATACGACGAAAACTGTGAACACATTCGCTCTCCGTACCTTTTGCTTGTTACTCACAAACTATAACACATACGCCATATAAATTTTAACTTTTATTAAAAAAAAAAAAAAAAACCGCGTCAAAGAAATATTATGAAAATTTACTTCTCCTCCTTTTCCATAGTGTTTTCTAGGATAACGGTAATGGGTTTAAAAGATTCGATCGCAACCGAATATAATTTTTTTACTTCCTTCTATTTATTTCATCCAGAATATGAATTCCATGTCTATCATTTTTACCACCATTTTTAACGCCATTTTACACCATGGTCATCCTTCGTAAGTTTACGTATAGCCGCTTGCATTGGCACGACTGTGGCGACGAAATCTGCTGCCTGATGTAATATGTCTCTCTATAGCTATAGAAAAAGAGAGGCTTGTTGAACGCACTCGGACTGCCGGACATCAACAAACTAAAACCGGGAAATCTTAGTGGCCGTTCGAAGGTAATGAAGAACTTTATGAACGAACCCTTTATTAGGATACCGGACCACTGCACCGCAAGGCTGATACTATTCCACCGATTTAGGGTGACCATGCCGTCAAGATCTAGTTGAGGCAGTCAAACTTTAGAGGCTAAATGGCTAAAGGCATGCAACTAGAAAATGGCAAAACTTGGGCTGGCGTCTGCGTCCCAAATTCAAAACGCGATAGGCGATTTCAGCGTATGCCTCCGAACGCATAAGCAATGCAAGCCGCCTAAATGGCCGCGAAAGAGCAAAGAGCGATATCTACGCTTGTGTTGGGCGTTCTTCAAACATTGTATGGTCTGAGCAATCGCAGTGACGTGCACTCAATATGGGTAACTGATCATTCGGGTGTTGAAGGCAATCAAAAAGCCGGCTGTTTAGCCAACAAGGGAGCCTTTTTGTGGCGTACAGAAAAGCCATAGTAATATGGTGATATTGCGACGGGTATAGCAAAAATCCGATTGCTATTGAAAGTATAGCGCAGGATGACGCTCGCGTGTGATCTCGGATCATAATTCTGTCAGGTATCAGCTGAAAAAGATGGCTATTTCTGATATCGATTCATGCAGATTCTGCCAAGCGACGAGCAAAAGCCCATCCCATCATATACTATGCAAATGCGAGATCATCTGCAGAATCAGGCATCATACGTCTAACGAACACGTCATAACGCCAGGCACAACAACAATCAAAGAAGGTGACAGTGTTGATGAGAATCCTAAAGCTGGCCAATTACGGACTTGGACGATAATAGGTGTTTTTGATCGCGGCAGGGCTTGTGCGCAGGGTTCAGTTTACGTTTACGGCGATTTCCATATTGAATTCATAATTGTCGTTATCGAGCAACCATTAACGAGGATTCCCGGTTCGATGGTACTCGCTATCAAATATAAAATATCATATTTTAGCTCGAAAGCCAAATAGCTATCGAGCTACGAGTCGCTCGCGACTCGTTCCGATGGCATTAAAGGACTATAGACCTAAGAAGTGATTGTAGAGTTTTTATGGATTTCGTAATGTACGGTACGGTAGCTCGGTAAGGAGAACCTTAAATCGATCCCTCGTGTTTAATATCAATATCATTATCGTTATCGTCTATGTAATACGCTAACGACAATCGTTATTTTTATTTTCATCATGATGACGGCAGGATTTACTTACCAGCTTACTCAGGCCCTTCAATATCTCAATCAATGAAGTAAAGCTAAATGGTTGGCTTGTTTTTATCGATTTTTAATGGTTTGTGGTAAACTTGATAGCTATGAATTATGGACGACGTTGTAACGAGTAGAGAGGTTACAGCTGTCAAGCAAGCATTCATTGAAAAATCTTTCAATCGTAAAATGGTTTTCGGGTAATGATCTCCTAACATATATATTCTTTCAAATATTCTAGGGAATGTTATCAATAAATTTATTGATCTATACAAACTTAGAACATTTTCCATTTATCTGATTTTGTTACCATTGTTTTGGAAGGCGATTCAACATTAAAAACATTCTTAAAAGCAAGTAAAAACGCCATAGTGGGCCACAAGCCACCACTTCGCTTACTACATATTCATAAAATGACTTTTCATAATAAGGCATTATATGGGGAACGATCGAAAAAGGGATGCGATCGGAAACATGCTCAATAGCGTTCGCCCTCGTTCGAAAACACATCAGTGTACATTCACACATCATTAAAATATTCTAAAAATTGCTGCATGTGGGTTGAATACAAGACGGACAGACAAGCTTAAATTGATTCAGAAAGCGATACTGAATCGATCGGTTTAAACAAAGCTCGATCATCTTCCTCAAATGCTTCTGGATGCTACATACATGCATACAAACAAGATCTAACCGCTGTACCATAAGTAGCGTAGACTATAAACAGGCGGAGGCCCTATTGCTTGTCGATAGAATCGGAATTTCAACTAAAGTCTGAATACATAATATGACTATTCTCTAATCTATTTAGCCCTACGCCAGACAAAAGCAAGCAACACCCAAGAACTCAAGTCTTTAGATATTACAAAAATAACAATCTAACAACTTTTCGTATAATTGTCAATCACCGATGTTGTAATCGTTTAGAAAAACCATTCTTGACGTAATATGCGCGACATAAAACTATCCCTGACGACCTTAAAATTGCATATAATAAAAATTGCATCGGCATGAGTAGTCGAGTAGGGAAAGGATCGCGATTAACAAGTCATTGGCCGCGGGTTCAAATCTCAAGAGCGAAAAAGTTTCAAATACAAGCGAGCAATATAGTGATCTAAGTTATCCGGTAGCCTTTAAATACATACACTCTAAATTTATTTACAAAATAAATAGACAATAAATAAATAAAAATAAATAAAAATCGATTTGAATTTTTTTTTGAAAATCATGTAATAATACCTCTTCCAGAAGCTTGCAAGAGGATCATATACTCAACCTACAATTAAGACATTAAATTATTTCTTCTTGTAATCTTCTCAACCTGTATAATACGCATCCACTTAGTTGAACATCATTACATTCTTACCTCCAATCCATCACTGAAAAGAGGGGAGAGCAGAGACAAAGCAGTGGTCGCAGGTTAGAGGATGCTTCTCCAAACGCCAACCGTTATATCTTTCAGATACGCTCAAGTATGCTTTAACCGCACTGAGATTTGAACCAGCGATACATTTACTTGGTAGTCGCGATTTTTACCTAACTCGGCGCTACTTATACTTATACATATATTTATTGTTCTTATTGGAGGGAAATTAAAAACAAAACGAAAAGTAAAAATCTTGAAATAAAAACTGATTAGTTAAAGTCCTAAACTGATGGACATTAAATCGTTTTTTGGATATATATTTTTAATATCGAATAGTAAATACCCTACACCTTTTGGGAAAGTACAAGATTGTTGACTTTATTAATTTAGTTAAATTTTAAAATAATTGCATTAGAAGATAAACAATCTCATCTGATTTATACGAATGAGAAAAAATAAATAAATAATAATAATAATAATAATAATAATAGTAATAATAATATATAAATATAACCTGATATATAACAGCTTAAGTTTGTTTTTGCTTTAGTAGTAAAACTTCCGATCATACTCTTATATTTTTTTTTTTTTTTTTTTGTTATTTTAATTATGAATTATACATATTTTAAATTTTATATTCTTTTTATATATATTTTTTTTTATTTCTGCTTTGCTGTTATATATATATATATATATGAATGTATATTATCTTATCATTTTCCGTCTTGCGTAATAGCGATTACATTATGATATTATGTATATATCGATATTTGTAATAATTTGTCGTAGTTTTCGAGTTCAAAAACACATTTTA
>CCAG010011658.1:0-67911 GCA_001077435.1 Glossina morsitans morsitans | reverse complement strand
TAGATCATCCCCTGGATGGCTCAATCGAAGAATCTTGCAAAGATTTCAACAAACCGCTATAGTTCGCTACGGTGAGGAAGATTTTAAAGTAAATTTTAAATCGTCATTGAAAATGTTTCAGACCGCAATACCTTTTTGTCCACGTCCCATAAAAAACCTTATTTTAAAAAGACGTTACATGAATAAGTGCAACAAGCCTTGGAGTGTATTGGGTTTAATGGGCGTGGAACGTGAGTCACCATAGGGCTTTTACCTGCTTGCAAATGCAATATGAAATAATTTTCAAAAATGTACCTTCAAGGCTCAACACTGGTAAAATTGGTGTTAAAGTAGAATATAATAATATTTATTTTTAAAATCATCCACTATTAATATATAACAAGTGAAAAATATTTCAACGGACTAAAGACGATTTAACGCAATTTGTTAAATTTTTATAGCAAAAATTTTAGAGGGATATAAAATCTTTTGACGACTAACATGATTTTTGGCCTTCACGATAAAATTTTCAAAGATGGGTCTGCAGAAAATTATAAAATTCCTAAATTTGATAGGCATGCTTCCTCTTCTAGTAAACATAACCAACGGTCTAAGAAAAATCAATCAAAAAAGATTTATTTCTCTAAGAGAATATATAGGGTGTTCCATCTTCACACCCCAAAAGAAAAAGAAAAGAAAACAACAAGACCTGACAGCTTAGAATTAGTAAAAATGGAGCATTCGCCGAGAGAGCAATGTGCTCTCATTGTTGGATTATATTTCAAGGATAATGCAACTTTGGCGGCCACAATTCCAAAATCTCGTATAAAATATGGGTCGAAATATTGATTTAACTTCGTCAACTGCGAAAGCGGTGTAGACCAACAAATCTACAACCCCTTAGGCTTTGAGGAGGAGACTCAACGTTGGCTTAACAAAATTCAGCCGTATATATGCAAAATGTTCGCGTGTGTGCCAGTAAAGCCGTGGAGCTCATTTGCTCAATGAACTATTCCACGCATAACCTAATCCTATATACATTTATGATTCAATAAAAACTTTTCGATTAAAAAGAAAAAACTGCTTTCCATTTAATTCGAATCTTGCATACATTTTGACACACCCTTTATAAACTATTAAACTAAATTAACTAAAATATATTTAAATCGAAAAAAAAAATAAGAAACAAATTAAGAAAATAAGAAATTAAAAAAACATGTCGTCTACATGAAGCAAAGTTCAAAAAGAAATGCTTAAATATTGTAAAGAAAATTATGAAAAGTTTTCAAAAACCATCAAAAAACCAAAAAAAAAAATATTATTATGGAATGTGCTTATCAAAAAACAAATTATTTAATACACTCTGATAAAAAAGTAAATTTTTTAAAATTATAAATTTTTTTTTTATTTTAAATATGATTTGTATATTCTGTAGTTTTAAATTCTGGTAAATACATTATTTTTTTTTTTGCAATTTTTAAACTTTTCCATGTTTATAATAAAATTTATAGAATTTTATTTTTTGTTTTACGTTTTTCTTTTAAGTTTTATTCATAATTCTTTATTTTTTGTTAGGTAATGTATGTATATTTATGTATATATCTATTATATATGTATCTATATATAAATACATATATTTGTATTTTATTTTTGTATTTTAATTTTGAATTATTTTCTTTTCATATATAATTTACTTTTTATTTATTCTTTTTTTATATTTCTTTAGCACAGTTAAAAAAGTATATGATTTTTTCTTTACTGTCCGAAAAAAAAATTAATAAATTTTTGTTCAGAAATTTTTCGGAATTAAATTTCTTCAAGTATTCATATGGTATAAAGAAAAAATATGTTATTTTTAAATTTATTGTTTTTTTTTTTGGTAAGGGTAATAAGGGAGTAGAGATTGCGGGTTTGGAGGAAGGAGGGAAGGGGAGGGTAATGTATGTATATATATATATATATATAACTTATTTGAAAATGTTAAATTTTTTCTTTTCAAATTTAATTTTTATTTATTTCTTTTTATTTAAACAGCAGCAAATTATTCTTAATTATTATATTACGTTAATTTTGGTTGCAAGTTTAATTATTAGTTGGTGTCCTTTCGGCCTGATGTTGTTTTTTTTTCCATTCAAATTGTTAATCTTCTCATATGTGCCAGAAGATGCTGTTGGTTAACCGAAATTATTTATATCTAGAAAAAAAAAAAAAAAAAAGAAAGGAAACTATTAGTTGAAGTTTTATTAAATGCATGGAATGTTAAGTCAATCAAAAAAAAAGTCACTTCTCAAACAAAAGCAATTTCTACAAAGTCGTCATTTGAAGCTAAAGATTGTAAGTTTGCCGGAAAAAAAATCGGTGTCAACAAATAAGCGCATCATAATCTTGATTTGAGCGAAATGAAAATAAATTTAAAAACAAAAGATTACAAAAAAATACCGATCTTTTCCTTTAGCCGGAAACGAAATTCGTAGCATTCCTTGTCAATCTGCTAACTACTGACAGAGATTTTGTAAAATCAATAAATAAATAAAAGAATATAGTTCCTGCTCTTATCAACACAAAATTTAAGAAACAAGAAAAAATAAGAAATCATCTTCAGCTTAGTTCGTTCGAGCAATTTGATGTCGTATCTTGGGTGCGTCCTTTTGATTGGTAGGTTATACCTACACCACTCAACGATCGAATTTGCGAGATTCCGATTGCGACATTCAATTAGGCAGCAAAGTTAACCCATTCCCGATTAGGACGAGAGCGAGTCTATCTTGAAATATTACGCGCCGAGACCTTGCAATGAAGTAAACGCAGATTATCAGATTAAAAAGTCCTTCTTTTACACGACAAGTTCGAATTGATTGTGAGCGAAATTTAAGCAGAAGACAGCAAAGTAAACGGCTACGGCCGTCCATGATGGCCGAGAATACATGGCATTAATAAGGTCTCGTGAGCAAATTTCTTTCAGTTACAAATAAATATTTAAAAAATTTGAAATTGAAATAAAAAACAAAAAGATATTATCTTCAGGCGAACCTTTATTAATCCCCATCCAAAAGGTAACAGATTGTATTTACAAAATGTTATGTTAACACCACCGAACCGAGGTTTTATATACATGTCTATTGCTATAAAAATGGACCAATTTGACCAATCCATAATTTTTGTAAAATCCTCCAGTATTGAAGAAACTGAGACGACCGACTTGGAACAGCACCGAGAAATTTTTATTATTCTCGTTTATAACTATCCATGCAAATATGAGGATTCACGCAAATCTTTCGTTACATGGGCGAAAAGTTGAGACGACATATAGTAAATGCGGCAACATGTTCCAAAACTTTAAAGCGTCGCGTAAAGTGGAAGAAATTTAAATATTTTTCCAAAAAACAACCCATTTTTCTTTCAAAAAAAAAAAAAAAAAACATGAAAATTGGTGTACAGTGAAAATTCAGTTCGTAAATACAACCTATAAAACTATTAATTGAAGTTGGATCAAAAATCCTACTATCAATAGGTATGTCAGACATGCAGATCTAGCACAATCGTCGAGCTTGATTGAAGTGCAATGAAATTTCTTTCTGAATAAAGCAATACTGTGTTGAAGTTGAAGTACCACGAAATAAAAAAAAAATGATAATAAGCTTCGGATATTCGTCGTAGTAGATCAAGTCGCTAAAAACGTCAAATTAAAAATTAAACAAAAATTTTTCTTTTTCAGTTTCGCGTCAGAATTTGTGTCAAAGAGTGTATTTGTTCTTCTTGGTGAACCGGGTAAAAAAAGATCGTGTAAAAAAAGTATTTCGCAAATTATTTCGGAAAAATTGTTAGGCAACAGATATTCATTACAATCACACATCACCTGCCCATCCGGTTTGAAAATGATATTCATTGGTTTAAAACCTAACATGTTCATATGTAACGATAAAATCTTAATTCCAATTTATGTCCAATTTATTCGTAATTGGGTGAAAAACGTGTTAATATGCATTAGTATAAGTTCACTAGTTCGAAAGCTATATAGATATATATAAAAATATGCAAAAATTGTCAGTGTTTTCTCGAGGTTCTCTCACTTTCCTTTGTACTGTGGACGTGGATATCGCCAGATGAGACCCATCCTGTAACCTTGAGTTCTAAATCGATAAGGGAATTTTTGTGTCGAACTTCAGCTTCCTAGCTTCATTCTTCCAACTCTGGCTGACGATTGCACAAAGTTTATCGATTAAATTGTCCCATTGTGCTACAGATAGGTACATACAGAGTCATTGAATCTCGAAAAATCACGTTAATTATAGGTATTTAAAAGTATCATTGTATGCCCAGCCCTTTTTTTACACGGTCCTTTTTTACTCAATACTTTGAGCTAACGCTGTTCACCAATAAATATAAAGATACTTTTTCGCACGAATTTTTTGTTCTAGCACGAATCCTAATAAATTTTTTTTAAATTTATAATAATTTGGACCTTGTTGTTTAATTAGAAAATTGATTTTTATTCCTAATTTAAATTTAAAATTTTGCATTAACTTTAATTCATTTGTTTTGCAAAATGTAATACGGATTTCAATATAGGTTTTTTTTATAGTTTCTCTGGGAAAATACGTAGAGAACATACACTTAAACTTTGCATTTTGTATTTTTTTACGTGATTTTTTTTTGCACGGATTTCTAAGGGACGCATCTATTATGTAAAAAAACAGTTGGGTGTATGTAATATGGGTTTCGATATTACGTTTTTTTTGCACGGTTTGTTAAGTTGCACAACATAACCTCAAATTTTCCATATATCGCATGTATTTTCTAATCACGTTTTTTTTTCAACGGTTTCCCAAAGAACGTACCTACTGTATAAAAGCAAAAAAATAATAGGATGTACAAAAAAAAAAAAGAGTCGCCAGCAAATTTTGAAATGGTACACGCCTTATAATCACTTTTTTTTAAAAAAGTCAAATTGACTCGCGCGATAGTTCCAGCATTAATTGCCGGCGACGGGTCAGCTAGTCGAACGACATCATTATTAAAAGATACTACCATCAATATCTTGTATAGGCTATAATTTTCAACTTGTTTACAGGATAATCTTACCTATTTTCATAATTGACATGCGAAGTCTCATCTTTCTGTTTCAAGTTTCCTCGGCTATGATTATATTTTAAAACTACGGACAAAAGACACACGACCGGACAGAATTATATCAATTTTAAAATTTCACACCCATCAACAAACTATAAATACTTTGTGAAATCTTTGATACGCGTTGCTAGATGTTCCCCAAACAGAAGAATAAATTTAAGTGAAAAAAATCTTTTAAAAATTTTGAATAAAAAAAAAAAAATCATATTTAAAGAAATTATTAATAACAAGTGACTTTCTTTTTTTACTTATACGACTAGTAAACAATCTTACATGAGACGATATAGTAATAGAAAATACGTGTAGATGGTGTCTTTAAAAGAATTAAGAGAAAGAGTAAAGTGAGGTTATGATGAAAAAATTAAAGAAGATTAGCATCAATTTGTGACTTGAAGTTTAGTGTTAACAATAAGTTTTTTTTAAAAATGAACGTTTAGGTGGATGTAAAAATATAGAATATTATTAAAGTGATATAATTAATGAATTCAAGTTTAGAAAAGCATTAGATGTTATGATATAATTCACAAATAGATATTAATTCACAATTTTTTGATAAAGACCCGCGAAAGAAAGAAGGGCCCATCGTTATCATAGGGATCAGTATAAGACAATTGTCCACTTCCTCTGATTGATATTCAGCGCGTCTGTTAACCAATCAAAATTTACTTTTACTTAGAATATTTACTAAGAATGCGATAAAATTTTGATTAACAACAACTGGGTTTATTTATAATACAAATGACTAGAAAAAATATTTTAAAACTTTCAGTTTTCAAATTTCAATTTGTCAAAATTTAAGCAAATTTTTTTTTATTATTTTTTTTTTTATTAAACCCTACACCGCTTGGACTACAAGGACATATTAAGTTTGTGCGCATGTACGAAACATCGAAAAGGCCTTGAGCAAGACCCACCTTTTCTTAAATCCGCATGTTAGGCCGTATCGATTTCTTTTGTTCAACCTACAGGTCGCAGTTTCTGAGATACGAAGGACAAACGCTCTTGAATACGGTTCGGATTGGATCACTTTTTCCGCATCCCACTATACTGTTTTCGTTACTTTGTTACAAACCGACGAACCGAACAATGAAAATTAATTTTAAGTCGATCAAAAGTTTTGTTAGCCTTTACAACCTCACATCATTACTTGTTCGCAATTTTTTAGCCAAAAACCAGACCGTAATCATATCTCAGCCATCGTATTCACCGGACTTAGCCATCTGCGACTTTTTTTTTGTTCCCAAAATGGAAAAGACCCATGAAAGAATGGAGTTTTGTTACGGTTAAGGACACAAGGACTGCATCGCTGGAAGAGCTCAAGGCCACATCAAAAATGGGATATCAGCAATGCTTCGAGGATTGAAAAAAAATGCCGGCCCAAGTGTATTACATCTAAGGGAGATTACTTTAAAAGGGATAAAATAGATATTGATGAATAAATATTTTTCGAGTCACCTTTTTTTTTGACCACGCCACCTGTACGTACATCGAGACACTGCGCTTATTTAAACAGCAGGTCGCAATGTGAAAATCGCCCGTCGAGTTTGCGCAAGCACAATGAAAATTACATATACAAACTATATACCCCGATACGTAAAGGGAGATTGGCAAAAAAAGGGAAGTGGTTTATGTCGGTTAACAGATACTTTTGAAAATAACATTTTCTTATTCGTAAAATTGTTTCAGCTTTCATCTGAACGCATGTAATATCGAGATAAACGGCAGACACGAGATCAAATCAAATCGATTAATCTCATTATGACTAATGACTTGTGTACTCAATAATGCGGTGTCCCCGCTAAACTTATTTTTGTGTTTTACAAGTCCAATAGGTAAAGTGTTGTGCTCATCCAATGTATATACGTACGAACTGGATGTATGAGAAGAAAATGATTATAGAGATAATTTCGTCCCTAATGTATATATGTAAGTATGTATGTATGGAACTAGCAAAGTTATTATTAAGTAAACATTGAAATGTTAAATAAAAAGTAAGATGAAGTAAAATGGAAATAAAAGTGAGTTTAAGTATATTATAGAATCCTTTAAATAACTAATTAATATTATGTTGTTGATGATGCTGTTGGGCAAGAGTCCAACGGGAGCGCGGGGGAGGTGATAAGTATTAATGGTGAAAAAGAGGAGAAAAAATAAATATAATAAATTAATTTATAAATATAAAAGAAAATTTACGCTATATTTTCGGCTCTACACAAAGACCTGTATATCTGAACCCAAACAGAGAAAATTTCATGGCCACAATTGTGCTAAAAACAACAGACGTCCACGTCGTCACAAAAAAACCTCAGTTTTGGCTTTTAGTTGTTGTTGTTGTTCTTGCTGTTATTGTTGTTGAGTTGGATGTTATTGAAAACGTTGTTTTTTCATTACAGTTTAATATTATTAATATATATTTGCATATGTGTGTATGTATGTATGTATGTATGTATGTATGTATGTATGTGTGTGTGTATATGCATGTATGTATGGACGTGTATTCGGGCGTGTGTGTATGTGTGTATGTGTATGTGTGTGTGTATGTATGTATATATGTATGTGTATTCGGGTGTGTGTGTTCGTTTGTGAAGAATTTATAATATTAGTTAAATTAATTAATTGTTTAATGATAGAAAATACATACGAAACAAACAAAAAATTACATAATCTTTTATCTTTAGAAAAAAATAGAAAAACAAAGAAAGAAAAACATATATGAAAAGAATTATTCGACGATTCTTCTTCGATACTGCTGCGCGTAAATAATTACTACTAATGAACAATTTAAATAAATAAGAATCGTTTTTCGTGTTCAATTTAAAAAATTCAAAAATGAAACAGAAAATATTTAAATAATTGTAGGAATTGTATTAGTTGTTGTTGCTATTGTTGATTTTGTTGTTGAAATTCTTATTATCATTATCTTAGAAGTAGTAGAGTAGTTGTAAAGAAACAGTTTTGAACGAAGCCTACATAGTGCCGTAACCAGGATAGGCGGCGGTTATATTTGGCGCATAGACGGGTGTTGCGGAAGCTGCTGCAGCAGCAGCGGCTGCAGCCGCATAATTTTGAGCATACTGTGGCGGTATACCCATGGCAGGCCCCGCTGTTATCATAAGCTGTGGTTCCATGGTTATAATATTCTTATGTTCGACCGTTTCATCTTCTTTCTCGCGTCTGGCTTCGTTCTGTTCAAGTTTATCCACTTTGCTTGTGTATTCGCGTATAACCTGCATACAAAAAACCATTCATACAAAAATAAGAGCACTCTCCAGCATATATGAAAGAAACATATTAACCCACTTGTATCATATAAGGCATGGCAAAGTCCATAATATTGTGTTTCCAAGCCAATTCCAATATAACATCAGGTCGCAACAAATCGTAACACTGGAATGGAAAATCAGAAATATAAATGAAGTTGTATATAACATGGCTGCAAAGATGGAATTATACGTTTTTATCTAAATTTTCGTGAGGAAATCTTGCTGCACTCTCTCGGTTCAAGAATGTATTTAAATATTTGGCTGAGCTGAAGTTTTTATGCTGCTCTTAGATTGAGTGTGAAGACTTACAAATTTTAAAATGATAGCTTCATCACTAAGGAATCGAACTTCCTCGCCTACATTCCACTCTCCCAAAAACGTATTATTCCCCCTTTTACTTACCTGAAATAAACAAGCGGCGAAACAATCGTAGGCATTACGCTCCAAAAACCATGCCAACAATTCTTCGGCAATCTCTTGTTTACCAGATTCGGCGGCATATTCCATTGCATCTTTATATAAGCGATCCTTTTTGCATAGTTCCACACTTTGCTTCCAGCGATTGTTGCCTAGCGAAGAAATTAAACGAAGAAAATAAACGATATTAGCCCTTTTTCGCTGTGCTCGCCTTTATCGACTCACCTTTATACAAATAGGCAGCAATCCGTCGAAATTCAGTTAATTCATGTTTCTCCAACTTCTGTGCCAAAGCAATAGTATCGAAATTATCAAAGCCATCTATAGAGTTGCGTAATCCTTGATAATCTTCCTCTTCAATTAACAAACCATTTAGAGCTTCATTAATGGCTTTGTTATTCAGTGACTGCACGGATCGTAAGTATGGTTTAACTAATGCCAAATGACCTGTTTTAGCAAAGAAGCCCACAGCTCGAGTGTGATCCATGCGAGGTGCTAGTACTAATAAGATATCGTTGAGCAACAAGGGCTTATAATCTAAATAGAATTGTATCGCTTTGTAGTAGAGTTCAATGTTGGCGACCTTTGTGATAATATCTTTGAAGTGACCCTCACGCCAGGCTTCGGTGGGATGAGCCATCATAGCCAGTACAGCGTTATCGTACTCCTCGTACTTATCATAAAGGAACACCAACTCTGACCAGAGATGAGCTGATTCGGCAGCTCGCAACACCTTCGGTATGTTGACACGGGACCAAAACAGCTCAAGGTGCTCCCGCATTTTAGAGGGCTTGAACTTCGAATACAGAATGGCCAGTTCAGTAAACATGCCCATATGAGCGCGTTCCAAGCCTAAAGCGGATTCTAGTAAAGCAATGAGCTCTTCAAAATAGCCGCGATCCTGATAATAGTTGATCAGATCTTCCAATTCATCGGCATGCACCACAATGTGTAAACCGCACATCTGAGCTAAACGAAATTCCTCTGCATCTACACAGGCAAAACACACCTCCTTCCAAGTGCGAGTCGAATTGGCTTTGCGAGCCGAATCTACAGCACCTTGGAATTCTTTCAAATACACCAACGTAATAGCCAAACGGGCAAAGTTGCTAACATTATTGTATAACAATTTAGCGGCATCGTACATGCCATCGTTGAAGCAACGATCACCAATTTTTTGTATATCTGCGTGATTGGGCCCAGAAATAAATTCTTCCAGATCAGCTAAACGACCAGTCCGAGCATAAGCATAAATCAATTCACTTTCAATATAAGACTCACGAGCCTTCTTGCGAGCCATTTGTAGATAACGCACTAAATCCTCCCAGGAATCGGCTTGGGAAGCAACACTGACCACATCCATGTAGGCGCTGGGATCGTCGGCCTTAATATACGAATCGATGGCTTCTTTAACCAAACCCTTTTCCAACTGTGCTTTAGCCAATTGCGACCAAACGGCTGGCTCATTGCAACGCTCGGCAAATTCATAAGCCCGTTCCAAATTGTTGACTTGTTCGATAAGCACTTGTATGGCTGAAGTGTTGACGTCAAATTTCTTAAAAATTGCAAATGCCTCTTCGTATAATTGATTCGAAATGGCTATGTTTGCTATATCAGGAGCATCATAATTGTCCAGACGATTGATATAATCCATTACCCTTGTGCGGTCAGCTTTAATGGCTGTCAATATCAAAAGGTTCTGCAAATTGCGATGATCCGAAAAGACTGATGAATCTAAAATGATTTTCTCCAACAATTCAATGAGCTCGTTGGGTAAATCAGCAGTCATAAAGGCCTTAACCGTTACTGAGATATCGTCGGGATCTTGGGTCTCTGATAGGGCGGTTTGTACCACTTGATCAATGAGTTGCCGTTTGTAAGGATTAGCTTCAGAGAGAACTTCAGCCCACAATTCGGGATCACGTCTTCTTACCAGGTAACGAGCTTCACTCTTAAACAATGAATTTTCATTGCAAACGGCTATTAACTCACGGTCGCATTGCCCTCTTTCATAAGCCACACAAGCCAAGTGTGGATCACGTTTCTCACAATAACGACCGACAACACGACTATCGTAATATTGATTCTCCTTAAGAAAACGTTCTGGGTTGTTATTCGAGTCAATATAAATTTTCGCCAAAGCGTTATGAGTAGCTGGCTCAATACAGCCCTCATGGACGCGCGATTCCAACCATGGCAGCAAGAGCTTTAAACGATTTCGTTTTTCCACTTCTTCAACCAGTTCATCCGTAGAAAATTGTCCCTTCACCACTAAAATCAAGTTTTTAATAATATCCTCCGAGCAATCGACGTCCAGCAAACCACCCACAACCACCGGCAAACGTGAGGGATTAACTTTTTGTACATAAATCTCGATATATTTCTGCAAATTGTTACGATACAAATACAAGACTAAGTCATGGACAAAATCGAATCTATCGCAGACAATAATCAAGGGCAATTGATCAGTTAGTTTGGCTTCCTTTAGAAAATTTTTAACTCTCTCAGGATTGTAGCAATTTGATTCGCGACATATGCGCTCTACTTCCTTGATTTGGCTGCTTTTACATGCAGCCTGGATATACTTGAAGTGAACTTCAGGATCCTGTGAATAGTTGACAATAGAACCTAAGAAGTAGAATAGACCTTCGTATGACTTAAAACTCTCGAAGAGATCGATCAAGGCTTTGGTAGTTAATTGTTCATGATATTTGGTAGCGATTTGTACACAAATTTGTAAATTTTGACGTATATTAGCTGTAAGCATTGCCTTCAAGCACTCTAGAGAATCCTCGACTGATAAAGTACCAAAGAACCCCACCAACCAATCGGCATTCAGAAGGTGTGTATGCACGACGGCTCGCTTGATGTCATACAAATCAGTATAGTGTTCGAGAGCACGTTGAAGTAAGCCAGCCTTCTCACATAATTGGGCGATGTGAGCGCGATCGTAATGGGTAAACATAGCGTTACCTAATATAGCATCAGCTACTTGGGGAGCTGAAATTAGATTCATTTCGAGTAAACGAGTTTGCAGAGCTCCTTCATTCGGACGATTGTGCTTAAGGGCGTCTAGAAGGAATGCAGTGCACTGCTGGACCATAGAATGTTCCATGAAAATATCAACGATTTGATTAATATCCGCTAATGGTTCTTCTTCAGCCACCAGCATTGAAGCAAAACTGGCTCCCTGTTCAGGATTAGTACGCATTACCGATCTCAACAAAAATATGTAATCTGGTGTATAGTTGACTTTTTTAGCGTACAATACAATTTTCTGAAACTGCCCAGTCTCCGCAAAGCATTGAATAACCTTATTCGGTACGTTGGCTCTCAAATAAATCGACAAGGCCAATGTGAGATCGGAGGTTTTCACCAGATCTCCCAATTCCTCGCTACACTCCAATTTCTCTTCTTTTAACCATTTCTCGCATAATTGCTTCTTACCTTGCAATAATACCGGTCGACACAATTCCAAACTTTCGAACTTATTCAATTTACCCTGATCCAAGAGTATGCCAAAGTACTGTAACAATGGCGGTGTAGAGGATCCCGCAGGTGTCTGAACTTGTTGAAAACGTTGAATCGTTTGTGGAGTACGCAAAATGCCCTTAGGAGCCAAGGCGGCCACTTTCGCTGCTTCAGCATATTGACCGGCCATGAACAGTTTGTTGAATTTGCGCACAAACAGTTCTTCCGCACCAGATAGATTATTACGCACTGCCATACGTAAAGCCAAATCGGGATTTTGTAGAACGGTATTAATATAAGGAATAATTTGTTCTTCATCTACTGTTACCGATAGCACTTGACCTTTTCTATTCACACCAATTATGCCTCCGCTGGATTCGTGGGGAGCGGTCACGAAAATCGTATCGGCTGATATGCGATTCATATAAATGCAAGTACCCGTTTCCATATCGTACAGATGAATGTAACCATATTTGGTGATCAAATAAATTGTGTCGTATTTGGAGGAAACTTGCATAGCAACCGGGAAATCGCTTTGAGCTTCTGGCGGAAAGAAAACGTCTACTGACTTCTTTATAAACGGTATATTACCGGTCGGTGATGTTCCCACTTCGATAATATGCAACTTGCCGCCGGTAGCGGTGCGCACAGCAAAACAAAAAAGCGTCGACGGTTCCTTGTTGCCCTCCATTTTGAAAGAAGCAAAGGCAGCGGCGTGACCTAAAACGTAACAATATATGAATTTATGTAGGAAAATAAATGGAAGTCGAAATTTTTAACTAAATGGTCGTTATAGAAACATCTGCATCTAAGATGCTGCAGCTTTTCGAACAATTTCCGATAAATTTCCTGTTGAAAGCATTACTGTTATTAGAATATATCAACCCAATCATGACGCAAGCTGTGTGTGGCTAGATTTGATATATATATATATTTTTTTTTGGAAGACATTATAAGCTATATTCTAATGTAATCGTTTCTTCTCCTTTCCTAAGCACAATTAATTAAAATAAGTGCTTTGTTTCCTCGCGTTAGCATTCAGAAGAGTTTTCGGCCAAACATCTCCATTTATTTAACCTTCTGAATAGAGAAACTAATCGTGTCTAAACCCAACCATAGTTTCACTTCTCTTCTACAGATCCGTTTTAATCTGCAGTGTAGTCCTAGTTTTCACTTTAGTCTAAAAATATAGGAAACCCGAAGTATACATTATTTTACTTACCTTCAATAGCTTGCGACACTTTACGTTCGCCCGAATACAATTGCATAGCGCCGGCCACCCGATTCGGTAAAGCTGAAATGCCAACCAACAGTAACCATTGTTGATTCGGATTGCAGCGGTAATTAATAATTTGGCAACCATTCAATGATGAGTGTCTATCGAACATTTTCACCGGCGTTGAATCACCTTCCATTGACCAATGATACACTGAAGTTTCTGTCACTAAAGCCAACGTGTTCAGGGAAATCCATTTCCAAAAGACAACATCCTCGCTCATCGTATGAGCTTTCATTTTCGATTTCATTTCAATATTGAAAATTTGCAAAGTTTTTTGAGCTAAAATAAGAATTAAAAAAAAAAAATAAAGTCAAACTTTGATCAGGTAAAAGTAATAACAGATATATATATATATATACAGATATATATATATATACAGATATACATATATACAGATATATATAAATGGAATACCGACCTTTGAGAGCAATAACTTTGCTAGCAGGATTCATTATAGCCGAATCGGCAGATATTGGGCGTCTCGTCGGATTGCTGGTATCATTCATATCAATAATAACTACCTGGGCGGTATCATTGACTTTCTCACGCACACAAATGAATTTATCAGACTCCATGGTAAGAGCACTGAACGATATTGAATTAATGTTAATACCGACATTTGTGAGCTGTTGAAGAAAAAAGAGAAAATCGATTCAAAAATAAAAAAAAAATTAAAACTTCTATTAAACTTTTAAAATTTTCAAATAATGATATCACGAATAAAAAGGAAAATAAAAACACAAAATCGGTGAACGCCTTAAACTCACCATCACTTTCAACTGAGTAAATCGATCGAAACCGTGCTCAGTCCAAGTTTTTGACTGATATTTATTTGAAATGGAACACAAACTAGGGATAACACGTAAGGAAATATAATTCGGTCGTGACCGAATCTTTTACACCCATCATCGTGTTATCCTAAAAAAGACAAAAAAGGGTAAAAGAAAAAAATGTTCTTGCTCTATGATATGGATGGATCGCGATACGGTTAATTTTTTCTATTTTCAAAATAAAAGTTTGTGTCACATAGGCGTTCGGGCCTTGTAGGCGTATCCTTTAAATAGTTTAGGTCACTTTCAAATTCTTTTACAAATTTGTAGACAATACCTTCGTTTTCGCTAACGGGAGTATGTTTATCCCATAAATACTGTGCAGTTGCAAAGATGGACAGACGGACATGTTTAGGTGCATCGCAAATATGAAACTGACTAAGAATTAGAAGAGAAATACATTAATAGGTCTTTCAAGCGCGTTATAAAGGTATTGGAAAAAAAGCAAATTTTGATACATTATAATAATTGGTAGGCGTGGTAAACTTTTTCTGTTCTTCTACAGGGAGTACAGCATCGTCCATAGAAAATGCCTTCAAATTTATGTACATCTATCCGCCTTTTGAGAAACAGAGGTGTTCTCACTTTACGTAGTATGACAGGCCTATCCTTTGATCGATCCGGCCCATTTTTCATACCAACTTGAGTGCAACAACTTTACATTTACATTACACAGATGGACACGCCGATCAAGAATATATATATACATTGCGGGATCGCTGAAGCTTCCTTCTGGGCGTTACAAACGTTTTAAGCAAATGAATGTACCGCTCACCCTTCAGTGATGGGTATAATTATCGTAGAAACCATTCTACATATTGCGGCCAGCTACATTGATGTGCGGATTCTACCGTTCATGGGTGGCAAGGCAACATATGAGCTAATAATATAATACGTCACTCAATAAGTTGGCCGGATGACATATAAATGTCACCGCTATTGACGAATTACTTCTGTTTTTAGATAGTACCAACTTTCAAGCATTAGTTGACTAGTTACAGTTGTCTTACTAATCCCACCTTCGTGGTCGCCTTAGACGGCTTTCATCGATTTGATTCTGCAATATAATGATGTACCCACGATTCATCTATTGTCACATATCGAATGAAAAACGTTTATTTTATTTCGCCCAAAACAAGCGGCAAACTTTGCTCATATCCATCGTAAAGTTATTTCATAAAAGTGAGAAAGCAAAACGCGCCGTTCACATCGGACAGACCTTTCTCAAGGACGAATTTTTATCAAAATTGTCGATCGGGTTGCCTTTGAATATCTTATCTTTTCCTTAAAATCAGCAAGTCATAGACAAATTATTGTTGTTTTCGACTTAAAAGAGATGCCGGATCGCTTTTTAAGCCAATGTCGAATTTCAAAGGTAACAATATGTAATCGCGACCGTAGGTCATCAAAAACCGTTCGGTAATCGGTAAACTAATGCTGTCTGAATGTCATGCAATTTTGACACGTATCGCTTGGAGATTAATTCTATCGAAAAATCTCACGCTGCATATGTATCAGACCGGAGACTTATTGAATGATGCGTTATAATCTCGCAAATTTTGAAATGCTTCACCTGGCGAACATAATCAAACTGATTGACAAAAAATGCGGATTTGTTGAAGGGAAAAGCGACTCGTATGCATGCTTTTGCTGCAAACGAAATAACATTTTGTCCACGCTTTGATCGCAGATATAAACTAATGTATGCTCATCTATACGTTTCAAAACGAATCCCCAAAATAGAATGAGCTTTAATGTCCGACAAGTTCAAGGTTAATTATAATAACCAAAATGTTGTCGCAAAAATTAAGGGATAACGGGAAAATTAATTATTACAACAATAAATGATGTAAAATATTTGAACTAGAAACTGTTGTGCATACAAAGAAACACACACCCTTGTCTGTCACATATATCGTACTATTAGACATTAAACATTAGACAGAAGCGGCAAAAAGCTTTTATTCTTATACTCATCGCCGAAGGATGAGGGATATAATTATTTTGTCCAAACGTTTGCAACGCCCAGAAGGAAGCATCAGAAACCCCACAAAGTGAATAGATCCTTGATTAGCATCAAATTCTAAATCGATTTAAGCATGTCCATATGTCCCTCTGTAATATCTGTTGTAAACAGAACGCCTAGCCACACAAAGGAAGCTATCGACTTCGGAATACGGCAGAAGCACTGGAAGTTCTTGCAACAAGCTTCGAAAATCCCTAAACATGTCCGCTCATTCGTCTGTCCATCTGTCTGTTTGCGTAACTTTGTAGTATTTGTGGTAAACATTCTTCCGTTAGCGAAAATGAAAAGAATTTGGAATTGACCTAAACTTTTCAAAGAACACCCTTACAACGCCCACATGCCTCTACGACAAAAATTTTTATTTCGAAAATAGAAGAAATCAACTGCGCCCACTTCGCATTATAGAGCATGAGAATTTTGGTCTTTTACTTCTTTTGGCCTTTTTTGGGGCAAACGGTGATGAGTATAAAAGATTCGGTCCCGACCGAATTTAATTTTCCTGCTTGTCTTTTTTCTTTTCGTAGCATTCTTTTCTACACTATCTTCAAAAAGTACACGTATTAGAATAAATTTTTTATTCAATAAACGGTAATAAGAAAAAGTAAAGGGGTGCTCCTTGTCCCCACCTCTTCTCTTTATAATTTTAATTTCTCGACATTTGTAAACGTTTTCCAAAAAAAAAAAGATCTGTTCAGCACAGAAGGAAAAATCGTTATAAAGCTTTTTGTTAAAAGATAAAAAGAGAGAGAAAAAAAGGGGAGAATTTATTTCGGCAACGAGAGACATCAATATAAAGTAAAGGAAAGTTATATTCCGCGGGGGTCGTATCTCGCATACTCAACACTATGCTTTTCGCATTCTACTCTCCAAGTTTTTTTATTTGACACCGATGTCGCTGGTATTATTAAGAAAAAATTAATCGCGGTGTCTTCCATATTCATTTTAAAATTAACCCATTTTTAGGCAGATAATATATCTTCGATTGAGAAGTGAACAAAATAGTTTTGAACATTCGGTCTTGCCTGCTATATGATAAATACGCATTAAACCTCAAAAATGTCCAAAAAAAATTTAATTCAATTCCTCGTAGCTTTGTGTGGACACGGCCCGATTGATTCTATTTTTGCACCTAGAGAGTAAAGTGTCTCGTAAAGCAAATGTGAAAAGTCTCAGCTTTCTAACTTTAATAATTTCCGGATAAAGAGCAAAAATCAGAAAATTTTTGTTAGAAAAAACTGAGTTGCGTTCAGTTTACATTCCACTGCGCGGTCCTGCTCTAACCAATTTGGCCCATTTTCAATACCAACCTGCGTGCAGAAACTGCCAATATTTCTACCAAATTTAAATTTAATATCTTCCATTTTGCGACCAAGAGAGTGCCAACAACGCACACTAAACAGACGGACAGACATAGCTAAATCGACTCAGGATCAAGAATATATATACTTTATAAGGTTTGGGGAGAAATTTTTGTTTAAGTAGTGTTTGCACTATGCATCTAAGTCCTCAACTTGTAGGATACTCAACCAACCGGCAACGGTGGTATAAATTTAACAAACCTAATTTACTTGTCCAAGCTTTTATTCTTTTCCAGTTAATCTCGTTATAACAAACCACAAATTAAACTATGCCGCCATAGAAGGATTTACTTTCGTGAGAGTACACCATATATATGTTGCGGTCGAATTAATAGATCTATGTGATCCAACAAATTCTGTATGCTTGATTTACTAACGAAAAATTTTCATCATAAAATTTTAAAAAATTACACCTTTTTCGCGTGTAAAGCCTTATTTCTCATCAGAATCCTTATAAGGAGTTGGGGTTTAAAGAATAAACCTACGCGGTTCAAATTTGATAATTCGATTAATTTTCAAGTCAAATTACTATTACGCACGAATTATCATCAAGAAGCACTGAAAATTAGTCCTCTTTACCATATAAAGATTCAGTTTCCGCAGAACCCAGTTATATCGCCATATCCGATTCAAAGTTCTGGGCGATTTTTGCCGCGTAACTCTAAAAAACTGTAAAAACTTTATGTTTTCTTATAAAAAATATATTAAAATAATCACTTTATGCATCGAGTATAATTAATTGCCTGTACATGTGATCTTCATTGTATTTGCGTAGATTCGACTTTGACTCAATTCGATATTGCGGCCGGCTCTTTGAATGTTTTTTACAGTTTCTCGAGATCTACCATTAAATTTCATGGTTACAATTACATGTACAGCTAATTTTGGTTGTTCGGTTCGTCGGTCTGCCTGCTATTGGAATTGTAAAAAAGAAACTGTATAGCAGGACCCGGCCCTACGGTCATTAAATATCCTACATATAGTTACCCTTATAACGACTTTTCAAAATAAGTCGGTTTATATGGGAAGTGACTGAAAATGTGATGCGATCCGAGCCTTTTTTAATAGAATTCGTCCTTGGGTTAAAACACACCAATGGACCAAATTTCAAAGCAGTATCTCAATAAGCTATAGGTTGGAAAGCAAGGCGGACATAACGACAGACAATCTTGAATGGATTCAGAAAGCGATTCGGAATCGAACGGTTTAAGGAAAAGTTGTTTCTTACATACATCCGTACAAACTTAACATGCACTCTTTGAGTGTCACAAGTGCCGTATAGTAACACTTTTAGCAACCATAATGACCAATGAACAACGACAACAAGCGCCTCTACGAATTAGGAAAATATTCTTCAATTAATCCGAATAGAAAAAAGTTCATTACTTATGGATGGAGCCGGCGCAATGATTTCGAATCTATTGCGAAAGAATCATTTAAAATAAAGCGCTCCTTCTTTTAATTGCATTTAGAAAAAGGCTTTCGCTAAACACCGATAACTAACACTGATAACTAACTACTCGTTAATGTCAAAACAATGAAAGCTGAGAGAATCTTTTCAATCCTTGAGGAGCATTTATCAGAAAGCAAACAAGGGCCAGAAGTATCCCGAAAATATTCTATATAGCATATCGTATATGGAATCAGAGCTTCTGAACTGCCCGAATAGATGGCGCAACCGCATTATCTCACGAGAATACAAAACACTTTGTCCGGATAAATCACTTACACTTAACTTCGCACTACACTTACTACTACTTCTCTTTCTATGCGGAAATTAATTTTCTTCTTATATATTAATTTTTTTTTTTTTTTTTCTTTTTTTTAACATTTCAATTATATGCGATTTTAATTTTCGTACGCATATTTTTTGCAACTAATGTGCCTGACAACATGACGTTGCAAAATTATTTCTTCTGATTTCTTTTATTTTGCAACTTGGTTCAAGGGTTTTTGTTTTTGTTTTTTTGTTTTTTTTTTTTTTTTTTTACCATCAATGGAACTTTTAGACAAGAGGATAAAGTTTTTTTAGGAATTCTTGATTGAATCTCCGAAAGAAATACTAGTGTGCATTATGTTCGTGCAGCTTCCAGTAGCGAATAAAAATGAAAGTATTTTTTTTTTTTTGTTTCTTTTAAGGAAAAATACACTTTTTGTTTTCTCTCTGATAAAACACAATCACACCGGAAAAATGCAATTATTGTTGCTTTTCTTGGACGTGTGCAGGGAAAACTTTTACATCATCATTTTACGCTTTACTAAACAAAGACAATAAAAACATTGCGAAATAAGTTTAACACAACATAAAATTTAAAAAAATTAAAAAAAAAAAAAATCATTTTCGTATTTAGTACTTGTCTGGCAGCGAAACGCTAATGACAAATGCACATACATATGTGTGCAAAATGGTTAAACAATTTTTTTTTTCTGCCTTTTATGATTTACGTTTGTGTCTACAACATTCGTAATACAAATTGTAAATATAAATATGTATAATCGACGAGTGAAGAGTAATTCGTTTTTTGGATACATGGGTTCTACCATTGTCGTCATCATAGCTGACAGTTGAAAAGCGTTTCCATTTTCACAATGGCAAAGTCAGCTCGCTCCCGATTAAAAGCGCTTTTTATTTGTTTATCCAATTGGTGTCCATATGTATACATGTCCATATACATATATATATATATGTATATATATATATATGAAGAGAAATTCGCTTTTTGGATACATTGGTTCTACAAATTTTTTTTTCTTTTCTAAATCTATTCCGTTATAAACGAGATGTGTTCAAAAAAAGAAGGGAACTCTTTGTTTTTCTCGAAAACTATTTGTATTCGTCAATATCTATTTTGTCCCCTTCAGAGCGATCGTCCTTAGATATTATACACTTATGCCAGCGCTTTTTTCAATCCTCGAAGTACTTCTGTAATATGCGCTTTTTAATATGGCGTTGAGCTCCTTCAGTGGTGCGTCGTTTCATGGGCCTTTTCAATTTTGGCAACAGAAAAAGTCGCAGCAGGCCAAGTCGGCTGAAGACGCCAGCTGAACGCTGATTACGATGTTGTCTTTGGTAAAGCAATTACATGTAAGTTGGCACAATGCTGTGCTGCACGTTTCATGTCCAAAAGATCCGAAAAAGCTTTACATGACATCAGCCAACCGATATGCCAACATCCTCAACAACTTCTCTGTACTGTTAAACATCATCTTGATTTTGAAGAGATTTTTGCCGCGATTTTTGCTCACCTCTTGCACGATATTCGCCCGATAGATCGGTTCTAAGCGTAAATACGAGTCTCATCTTCCCCAATAATGCTCTTTATGATCGACTGGTAGTCAGTTATTGGAGAAATCGGAAAAAGCGAATTTTGTATTGTAAAAAACCAAGCGCTGCGGAAACACCAGCACAGATATCTTTTACAATCCTACCAATTGGTGTTATTTTTTGGTCCCAATATTGCATGTGTATTATTCCTAATCAGCGTAAGATCCGTTCGCTTCCTTTGCCCGCTACTGCTTGATTTCTCAGAGTGTTGAAGACTGTAGCTTGCAACGCATAACACAGATACAAATAAATTCCTGCTGTTCATATATTTATTTTATCATATATATGTAGTCTTTTGACATTTATCGGAGACGAAACAGCCATCGATCCAATATCACTTCTTGGGAGGCAAATTTTCATTGCCTTCAAGCCAACGGTTTCTTGTCCGAAATCTCGCAGATCACTTACTGCATTTCCCTCCTTCGTTATGTGTAACTCAAATGTCAGAGAACACTTGAACTCGGCAAGTCCGTTTTATGATGCATGCCCAAGGTCAACAGCCTATGACTACAGAGTATTGATCAATCAATCAACTGTGTTGAGATATTTATTTGTTTCAGTTCACATCTAATCCATTGAGGTAAATAAATGCAATTTTGCGCTCAACTTCTATTCTATATGTCTTTCGAAAGATATCTAAAGTAATATTATATAGTTACCATATGCTCGACCATTTCTAGATAATAAATTCTACCCCATGCCAATGGAAATCAATTAATTCGAGACGCAATGTTACAGTAATAACTTGAAGACCTCGATATACCGATTTTCAGAGAATAGCTTGAAAATATTTTATTTATTTATTTATTTATTTATTTATTTTTTTTTTTTTTTTTTTTCTTACTATAATTCCAATTGATTGACCAAAGCAATATTAAAGGGAGTCACAAAGCGAAAGTATTATCATAAATTCGAGAAACACTTATCAGCGTAAGACTTAATAACACGCCTGTTACAACAATGATTGAAAGAAAGTTGAAATTTAAAAGGCAAAGAGAGATAAGAGAGATGGAGAGAGAGGTATAAAACGAGAAGTGAAGTTAATTATTTGATAGCAGTCATGCGTTAGATGCGTACTTACTTAATTGTGCTACTATTTGAAAACCCAAAAAAAAAATTCTCATAACTAAAAAATATTGATAAACCACCAATAAGAAAAAGAAAAACCGCATGCGTCACATAAGAATAACGCTTACATAATTTAATTATAATTTATTACAACAATAATGACAATATTGAACTGACCTAATTAAGAATTGGAAAGTAATTCGCCCAAATAAAATCTCAATATAATGATTAAGTGAAGTAAAGCCATAAAAACGATGACGGTAGGGAAGCAAGACACAAATGTATTACGAAAATATGAACTCCAACCAACCAACGTAACGTAAGCATACAACGAAGAAATAAACTAATAAAGCAAAAAACCAATTAACGCTGCTTATGATATTAAAATTTAGAATAAGAAGAAGACGAAATGGAAATTGAAATAGAAAAAAAAAAGCCCCGTCTAAGAACGACACATGTCTCGCGAGAGAAATCTTGGAAAGTCACTATCGCTTAAGGCCAGTCTGTAAGGATAGCCAAACCACTTAACATATTACGGATAGATCAGTTTTTTTATCACTGAAACTTTGGCATGAAACTTTGGAAAGGGGCTTCGGAAAAAACGAAAGAAAAAAGGATCGAAATTGCGACTTGCTTGCTATAAAGCAGAAAATGATCTACGGAAGGCGTTAAGCTGCACTGAAACGAATAAAACGCTTCGTCTCGAAAGCGAATGATTATTGAATTAATTATTGATTAAATCAGCGCAAGAGAGATCATTGATCAATAACACGAATTCCTTCTTCACCTATATGCACTCGAGTTCCGACGTACGGAGACGTCTGCTAATGAAGATGGAAGAAAAGATCAATCAGTAACATCTGATGTGAATATGATTCTGTTTAT
This sequence comes from Glossina morsitans morsitans, assembly GCA_001077435.1. Taxonomy (NCBI): domain Eukaryota; kingdom Metazoa; phylum Arthropoda; class Insecta; order Diptera; family Glossinidae; genus Glossina; species Glossina morsitans. Next base: position 44,880 of record CCAG010011658.1, on the reverse strand, counting down.
CAATATATGAAATGTCACACCGTCCACGCTACTTACTATAATTAATACTTGATAAATTTACGTCATCCAAACTCTAGACTCCGACTTCTGAATACCAGCTATAGCTCAACGATTCATTCGTATAAAATAAATAACGTTATAGCCAAAACAGGCAGTATTCAACAAGCAACAGCTGTTCAGGTAGCAGTTTTTGAGTTCGTCTCTGTAGTGGAAACAATTCACATTATTTTTAGAAAACACACTCACGATTTCAAGGGGGAAAATATACCGGCCAAACTGAGTATAGTTTTAGCTTTGAAAAGTGTTCTGATAGCCCTTCTTCACCGAAACTAACAATTTCTCGGTGATTTGTTAATTCTAAACAAGGTCGTATAGGCCAACATCATTGAAGGTGCTTACCTATCGTAAAACATCAAAAAAACAAAATCCTGAAAAATGATCCCAAAAAAATCGAAGCGTCAGGCAGGGGATCACCCGCACAAAATTATGGGCACAAGCAGACCGGTGGATAGGGCAACGTGTAGAATTGTCCAGGCCGCCTAGTAAGAAAGTCTCGATGGTCCGTCTCTCTTCATAAGGGTTCCTGCGCCTGTATTTCTTGAGTGTAACCTTCTGTGGCGTGAAACCGAAAACCGTTATAATCTCCGACCATCTGACCTTGTCGCCTCTAGTAATATAATACATTATTCAATTAGACAAAAGTGGCGCCGAACGTGGGGCCCGCTACGCACAAATGCCTCACTTTGACCAGATTATTAAAAATATTACTACCTTCTGTTACACAGAATTGGGCAAAGGAGAGCCATAGCCGAAATGGGTACCGTTCTTGTATATTGCCACAAGGCGTTGGCTGCAATGACAAAATGAAGTTCGAATGGCTGCCCTCCGCCCCCCATCATATGAATTCAGCCAGCGGCTATTATCTGTTCATTAATATCAAAAGCATGCCTCTCTCCCCCGGGAAAATAACTTTGACAAACTGATAAGGCGATTGAGCAGAATTGAAGCATGATGAGAATTTTGAAAAATTGTTGTATAAAACGAACAATCAATTTTTAGAGAAACCTTCTACCGATTTTATCGAATTTTGTCAACAAACCATTTTTTTTTTTCTATTTCGTCTCTAGAATTATTGACCGGTGCATAAACTAATTAACAATTGCAAAAAAAAAATTAACAAACAGAACAGAAATAATAATAATAATAATAATAATAATAATAATAATAATACAACACCATGGATGATGAGTCATACAATTTTATGATAATCTTTAAGCAAAACATTAAGTTAAGAAGAATTTAAGTTAAACTTTGATTTATTAAATGTACGCGCAATTCGAAAGGCCACGAAAACAAGAAATGGAAGGCAGATATGTATAAAAACGAGATAAGACATAATAACCATAAGAGAGCAACAAGTTGAAATATTAACAAATTTTTCTTTTTAATATCTGGAATAAACTTTAAAATAAAAATAAAAGAAAACAAAAAAAAAGAATGAAGCACAAAAAAAATTATCTTGAGGCTTACATTTTCAAATAAATAAATTTACGAATTAATAATTAATGTTTCATTGAGCAGTAAATATCAGCAGAACGTACCTGTAAATGCTCTTGAAAGCGTATGGGTAATATTTGAGTCATTTTGTGCACCTATAATCAAAATGCAACACTGTACGATGGTTAGTTAAATTATGATTATTGTTGTTGTTATTGCAACGGTTGAATGACAACACTACACACTACACTTTGATTACTCTCCTGGTTCTTCCTTTGCTGCCCTTTTGTTATAAGGTTTTCAGACTTTTTTTTTTAATTCCTCGCGACTCTTTTTTTTTTAAGCAATTAATAGATTTTTTAATATTTATGCGCAACAGAATTTGACGTATAAATTTATTTATTCTTTTTTATTTCCTCATGGACACGCACAAAAACAATAAGTTAAAGGAAAAATCTAAAAAATAATATATATATGTACATATATATATATATATATATTAAAGTGAAGAAGTGATTTATTTCCCCTTAAAAAGAAAGTCATACATATAAGAGGAAGTAAAAGTTATTTAAAAAAAAAAAAAAACGCCTCTTCCGATATATGCCAGTTTGTTTTTCTTTTTCCGCACTTATTATTATTGTTAACTTTTCACAAGGATTGAATAAAATCAAATCAGTTTTTCTTATGGCCTTAAAAAGAATTTTGAAGTATTTTCCAGCCGTCAAAATGTATGAAAATCACAGTTTTATTAAATAATGTGACGCACATCAGCTAAAAACTCCCAAAAATATGACTGTCATTCTTTTTCCTTTACTTGTTTTTTCAACATCGGCAACCGTCGTTAATAGAGAAGCGGAGAGAAAAGCTGAAGAAGAATAGTGGTAATGGTGAATTTCTTCGCTATGAAATTAATGGTGAAATACAGTAAAGTAGTTAAGATACAAATAAAAAGAAAAAAACCTAATCAAATAAGAATAAAAACCGGCGAGTGGTTCTCTGCTAATGAAATGTTTTATGTGAACCTTAATTATATTTATTTTCTCTTTTTTTTCTTTCTTAATTCTTGCTTGTTAAAAATCCTCTGCCACATAAACAAATCAAAAAAATCGTATGGTGTATTATCGCATTAACAAAAATTATCTCACAATTTGAACGCCCCTTATTTTCTCAACCCGCATACTGAAAAAAAGGAACATAATATAAAGCAATTTGTAAGCAAAAGCAATTGTTCGGCTTTGAGGCTTGAAAGAAAAAACGGGAACACTATATATGTACTACTTAGAATTGCAACTGGAATTTTTTTTTCCGATTTCTTCAATTGCAAAGTTTTCATAATTTTTTTTATTTTTACAGTTGTTTTAATTGAATTGATTGATTTTATTCTCATTATTATTAGATGAATTTGCTTTACCCTTTTATTGTTTTGTTTTAGTTTTAAAATTTTATTTCAACTGATATTTATCTTCTTTCCAATTTATTTATTTTATTTAAAACGAGGAAAACAAATTGATTTCTACGTGAACAAATGACACAGACAAAAGTGTTAAGAAAAATGATGATTTTACATAACAGTATTGCCAACAGTATAAATTTGTAAATAATTGAAAGAATTATGATTACCATATTTAGGAATAAAATTATGAGACCGTTTTATTTAATATTCTTATTATACAAAATGTTATTAGGTGTGGCAACGAAGTTTTTGCGAAAACGAATTATGCAAAAACAATAACAAAAGTCAAAGGAAATGTTGTATGGCGCGACGAAAGACCGAAACAGATTAGGAACAAACACATAATGTGCATCTTTCTTCTTTTTTTCTTTGGTTATTCTGTTTTTGAGTTCTTTTTGCAAAAAATAAAAAAAAAATAAAAGAAAAACAAAACTAACAAGGAAAACAAAAGTACAAACACGAGAATCAAGTTATACCAAGCAAGCCAAAGAGAGTTCTAAAGAATTAAACATTTTTATTTTAAAGTGCGAAACGAACGTTCATGTAGTAGTATACGCGAAAAAGGAGCGACCGATCGACCGCGTGCAAGCGTTTTTGTTGTATGTGTGAATATTTATAATTTAAAAGAAGTTTGGGAAAAATCAATACATATACATATATATTTATATATACATATATATATGTGTAATAAATTAAAATTTATTAAACTATATATTTATTAAAGAAAAAAATAAATAAATACCGAATTGCACTAATAATAATTAAAAGAAGTTTTCGTGAAATTATTAAACGTTATATTTGATAGAAAAGAAGAAAAAAAATTACAAAAAAAAACAATATTCTTTTCAATATATATTTGAATATATTTAATAAAAAGGTAACTTAAAGGTATTCTTTAATACATTATACAAACGCCTTTTTATAATTTTAGTTCTATTACTCATTAGTCAATCAATTATCAATAACTTCCTTGGTAGCCATTTTTAGTCTGAAAGCTCTTAAATATTTAAATAAAAAGGCAATAGCAACTGAATCTTTAAAAAAAAAAGAAAAAAAACAGAATACAGACCCCTGCTCGGAGGAGTAACTCTTGCTAATATTGTATATGAACTTCTTGTTTTAGGCTCGTGCTTGTTGTTGTTCTTCTATTCATCCTCCTTTTTTTTTTTAATTGCATTTATTTTATTTTCGCAGCGTTTTTCTTCCTTTTTTTTTTTTGTTTGTATTTGCGGTTAAATTTTGTGTTTTTCGTTAGGTTTTTATTTTTATTTTTTGTTTCTTTTTGCTTGTATTGTATCTCATTTTCACATAAAATACATTACAAGTTTTTTACTCAACCTTCTTAATTAGGCACTTTACTAACTTTTCCTCTCTTTTGGTTTATAATTGTTTACCATATTCTCTATCTTTGAATGTTCTTGCTCGTTATGCAGCTATGCCTAAAGAGAGAAGTGTGTTCATGTGAGGTTTCTGCACGGTATTTAATTTACTCCCTTTTCTGTTCTTCTCTCTCTCACTCATTCTATCTCTATCTATTTATCTCTCTTTCGCTCTCTCTAGCTCTCTTTCTCTCTCTGCTTTACTTTTATAAGAACAATAATTATGCTTATATTTTGTTTTTTGCCTTGTTTTAAAAATCACTGAATTTAACGATTTTCAATTAAACAAAGGAAAAAGAACTACACAACAAATAAAGGACGCGCGCAGTCTTTTTAGCGAATCAACGGCAATTTGTGTAATTGTATGCATTCGCATAAGAATTTTGCATATTTTGTGTTAAAAGTTTTCTCCGTGAAATAACCGTTGAACCGTGTGTGTTGTGCACTTACATTCAAGTTAATAGAATAATTATTAAAAAATTATTTAAAGGCCTTTTTTTATTTTTTTTAAATTTTCAAGCTTATTGGGAAAAAAATCAATTATATAAAATTATTTAAAAAAAAAAAAAATACATAAATAAAAAAAAGGAATTGGTCCAGGATTGCTGATTGTAAGTCAAAATTCTAATTTTCTCTAAACAAAAATCGGAAAATAAAAATAAAAAGGAAAAACAGGTAACAGGTAACAGTCGGCATTGCTTACAGTAAATTATAACGATATGTAAAACAAACTCTTATAATAATAAATGCAGTAAATATTATTTATGCAAAATTGTAGAGAAAATCTCTACTATATTTATTTTTTGTTCCGTGAAAGAAAGAGACAAAGCAAGGCGCTGGGTGATATATAGGCAAACATCTTTGCAACGTTTCTGTAAGGAACGTTAAATATAAACTTGGGCTTTTTACTCGAGTGGCTATAATTTGTAGGATGTAACAATAATATTTCGATCTCACACATATTCAAGTTATGGCCCAAGATAGGCACAAAATTTTTGCTCTTAAAAAGTCAGCCAATTCCAAGAACAAAGGAACACAATCGGAGGCGACATTGAAGTATATTTACAATTGATTGCTTAGGCTCCGGCGTAGTTGGCTATATCTTGCAAAATGTAACAATGTAATGGTAAGTGTGAACTGTGAACAGTAAATCGTGGTCAAAATCGCATTATAATAAAGCAATCAAATCAGAATCTATTTATCGCTTAATTGCTTCTTAAGTGAATCGAATTATGGATAAACTTTTGTTCTACGATAGCTTTTCAATCCTTTTCAAAGTTAAAAAAATTGAATTTTTATAAACAAAAATCATCAAAGTTGTGTTATCGGCTTGTCGGAGTTACGAATTTAACAAAAATATTTCTTTTAGAGGCATCAAAATTAGATAGCATACATCAAGCTGGTATCGAATCTGTACGCAAAGAGCATAAAACACATATTATTGAAAGTTTTAAGAACACAAAGACCAAATAAAAAAAAAAAAGACCAAATAAAGCTTTGATTCGATCGAAACTGTGTGCAGACTGTCCGTCTGGAATATGGAGCACCTTGGGAAATAAAATTTCGTTGTTTACTCTTGTCTTAAGCAAATTTTTTCTTCCTATCATTGTCAGAATAATACCAAAAATGCCGATGTCTGCTTTATAGTTGGAAAAGAACTGCCAACGAGAAATTTGCCAGAATTTTTGTTTAAAAAGAAAAAAAAAAAAAAAATATATATATAGGTGCTTTAAAGCGTTTAAAGCATTTTCCTCATTTTTTGTCATGTAATTTCAACTTAAAAAAAAAAAATAGTGTTTTTAGGCCGAGGTTTATGAGATAAATATTTAAAGATTCTAATCAACTGCAAGCAAATCCTTGATATTGGCAACTCTTTAATTAATGTGCATGAAATAATCTCCTTTATTATATTTGCATATTTATTTAATGACTCTCTCTTTCTCTTTCTTTTTCTCTCTGTCATTTCGGTGGTCGCTCATTGTTAGCGTTCTTCATGTCAATGTTTCAATTCCATTTCCATTGTTTTTGTTGCCGGCGTTACTTGTTATGCTTTTATTGTTGTTTTTTCTTTTTTTTTATTTGCGCGATTGTGCAAAAATTCTTTTTATTTAATATTTTTAATTCTTACTCTCCTCCTGTGTTTATCGGATGCTCTCTGCTTTGAAAAACTTACTTAAATTCTCTTTTTAAAGCATCTTGTGAACACCACACACTCTATTCTTTTTCGCATCTTGTCGCTAAAATGGCTTAATCAACACAGGCACACACAACACATATATATATGAATATGTATATATATGTACGTATGCACTATTCTTAATGTTTTTATTCCTGATGTTATTTTTAAGGGATTTCTTTTTTCATGTTTTATTAATTTTTTTTGTTTTTTTTTTTTTCATATATTTTGCTTGTGTACGCACCTCCTTTGTAGTATATATATATGGTTTTTATCTAAGCACTTTGGCTTATGTGCCTGTGTTAATGTATTTTTTCAGTACAATTTTTCTCCTTTTTGTATAATTGTATTGTAAATAAAATACAACGACGGCAGCAAGACGGCAAGAACATTTTATAACAAGACTCAATATTGCTAAAGTACAGTATTCAAAATTAATATAAAGCTATAGTATAATTTTTTTTTTTTTTTTTCATATTCTGTATTTTTATTACTGCTGTTGTTACTGTTGCTGTTGCTGATTTTTCTGTTTCTTTTCTATATGGTTGGTTGTTTGTTTGTTCATTCATGATGATAATGATGACGGTGATGGTGATGATGATGATGATGGCCGTTGTTGGTTAATTTGCTTTTTTTAAATATTTTGTTACTTCAGTATTTGTCTGTGTGTCTTCCTTCTTGGCGTCATTTGTTGTTGAAGAGCTGAAAAATTCTATTTTTAACGATTTCTCGATCGTTGTTGTTGTTGTTGCGGTTGGCAAATTTTATGAAATTATTTCATTTGGGTTACACCACCAAATTTAACAATCATTGTTAACATTGTTGTTGTTATTTTTTTTTGTTTCAATTGTTTGTTTTATTAAAAAAAAGGTAATTAAATAGATTTTTTTGAAATTATATTTATTATAAGTAATATTTAAAGAAGAAAAACAATTTAAGGATTTATTTTTTGTTTTTTTTACAATGCGATTCAAGAATTTTACGGATGATAAGGACTTGTCAGGAAAGAGCTTGATTATAATCAGATTATCATTCAATATGTTTTGTCCCAGGCTCAAGAAAGAGAAATAAAACATTCTACAAAAAAAAAAAAAAATAATAATAATAATTAGTATTTTAGAGAAAACTATTTTTTTTTTTTGTTACGCATTCCAAAGTTTAGATGAATTTGCTTTAAAAAAACTATTCAAATATTGAATTTTCTTTTTCTTCTTCTTCTTCATTTTATTTCTTGTTCTGTAGGAAGCACAGTTGGAAGGAATACCATTAAACGCATATACTTCCCAATAAACGCTGTAGAGGTAAAAGTCCTGTGGAAATAATCGGGAATTATTTCCATTGTGTATATCTTCCGTTCGTTCACTTCCCTCACTTTAAATAGTATTAAAAATGACTGCTTCGCAGCGTCAAGAATTTTGTGTACGTTGGAATAGTCATTTGGGCAGTATAGGTGCCGCGTTTCCTCAATTACTGGCTGGTCAACGTTTCGTTGATGTTACGTTAGCTTGCGAAGGACATCAAGTACACTGTCATCGATTGGTGTTAGCCGCCTGTTCTTCATATTTTGAGAGCATCTTAGCCGAGAATCCCTGCAAGCATCCTGTTATTATACTACCGTCAGAAATAAAATTATGGGAAATTCAGGCACTGGTCGATTTCATGTACAAAGGTGAAGTCAATGTAACGCAAGCTGGTCTGCCACAGTTGCTAAGATGTGCCGAACAATTAAGAATACGGGGCTTATATGGTTCGGATGCTGCCTTAAATCTCAATCAGTTGAAGGCTTTGTCACAAAAGGTTTCTACAGCGGGAGTGAATAATGTCATGCAAACACAATCATTAAACACTGCGGATAGTGTTGATGAGGATACAGCAACCAGTTCAACGATAACATCACAAATTAATCAGAATCTAACATCAGTCTCAAATGCCGCCACTGCCGCCGTTTTAGCGGAACAGTATATAAAAAAGGAACCCATGTCTACGCCTAGTACAACACCGCCCAATGCAACTGTTATAACAACGGCATCTACAAATAAAATATTGCAACAACAACAACAATTAAATAGTGCTGCTGCTCTTGCGGCCATGATGGCCAATGCAAATGCGTCCGCCTCGAATCTGCCCTCAGCGGACGATGACGATTCCGGTGACGATTCCAATTCAAACAATTACGAGCAATACGAAATGGTGGCGGCGGCAGCAGCGGCCCTCAATCAAACGAACAACGCGCAGAAATTACAACAAAAACAACAACAGCAACAACAACAACAACAACAGCAGCAACAGCAGCAGCAACAACTTCAGCAACATCATTTAGATTCCACTGTAGAAGAAGATCATAATTATACTGCTCACGATGAAGATGATAGCTTTGGTACGAGTACGGGAGCAATGGTAATGGATCAGGATAGTGTAGCCGCTATGCAAAATTCTTCGATCGAAGGTGGCGGATCCATGAAACGTGTTAGGCGTTCTGAAGCCTCTCTAGCTCAGGCAGCAAAATGCGTTTCGAAGGGACAAACTTTCCAAACTGTAAGCAATATATTCAATATACCCGTTTCCACGATACGTTTCTATATGGCACGGAAGGGTATACTGCCGAAGCGTAAACGCGGGCGTGGCGCTTCCTCAAATATGGGTGTAAATATATCGGGAGCGGTAACCGCATCGAATGTAGCGGCTGTAATGTCTCAGGCTTTGGCTCAAATTAAAGGCGAAAGTGATAATAGTAATAATGCGCATTTACCCGATAATCCGTATAATAACAGCATGAGCTATAAACTGGAACCGGGTACAGCCCATATGATTTAAAATTATTAACAAAAAGACTAAGGTAAGGCAGTTAAGTGATGATGGCGGCAGCTTTCTCCCCATAGTCCAACCTCAACACCCAATTCCTTCGCCCCCATTCCCCCATTCCCGCTCGCCTGCCTTTATTAGGTAAGCGAACACAAAGAGTTGTGAATTGTTAACGAGATAACAATTTTACAGATATTTTTGTATAAACACAAGCAGGCAGAAGCAGGTTACCTTTCAGAAAATATCTAAGTGAAAAGTGAGGGTAGACTAAGTAAGTAAGTAAGTAAGTAAGTAAGTATGTAAGTATTCATATAAAACAAAACAAAAAAGAAAATAATAATAATAATAATAAGAGAAAAAATAAATAAATAAATAAATAAATAAAAAATTTTCAATTAACGGATCAAAAAAAAAAAAAAAAAAACATTGTATATGAAAAAATTCGCGCATATGTTCTTCATATAATAATTAATTTGATTGAGGTGAACCTTCTTCTGGCCATAAATTGCAAAAGCACTCTGTATAAATTAAAAGCAAATAATTCAATGAATTTAAGTACGTACTTTCTTGTAATTTTAATGCCATTAAAATAGTCATTTCTGTAGATTTGCTTTCAGTTTTAAACTAAACTAAACATCACCTTATCGCAAATGCTTATACAATACTCATCATCAACTAATTAATTGATAAATTTTTAATTATTTATAATAAGCAACTCAGTCAGTATACATATATATGTGTGTATATACATGTGTATGTGCATGTAAATTTCAGTTAGATTTTAAAGTAAGTTTTCGAAAAATTTTCTATATAAGAATTTTGTTCTTTTGATTACAGAAACAAACGATTCGCGGAAGGTGTCCTGTTCAGTTGTGAGCTAACCAATAAAGAATCCGATCATAATTATGCTTTTATACGAAGCATGAGAAACCCCAACCAAGCGAAATATATTCTTGATCAGCATCAAATTCTAAATCGATTTAACCATGTCCGTCTGTCCATCTGACCGTCTTGGCAGAAACCTTCGAAAGTTCTTGCACGCAGGTTGGTATTGAAAATGGACCAAATCGATTGAAGGACACGCCCATAGCACCACATAAACTGAGAACATCTCTGTTTTTCGAAAGGAATAACAAATTGGAGTTTCGCTCATTAGTCATAAACTATACCAGATACAAATACAAAAATTTGCAAGCATATTTTATGGGCCCACGCCCACCCATTTATGATCATTATATAAAAATTTTATTTTCTTTCAATATTTTTATAAGGCGCGGTTCGAAAAACCCATAAAGTATACAAATTCTTGGCCAGTTACAAACCTTTGATCCACTAAAACCTGTCCGCCTATTCGTGTGTTCATCTGTCCGTTTGCGTAACTTTGTAGTATTTGTGGTAAACATTCTCCCGTTAGCGAAATGTATTGACCTAAACTTTTCAAAAGACACACCTCCAACGCCTGCATGCGTGTACGACAAAAACTTTCATTTTGAAAATATAAAAAAAATCAGTCGCTTCCACTCCACAGTATGAAGCATGAGTGAGGATGTGTTCTTTTACTTCGTTTGTCTTCTTTTGGGGTAAACGATGATTGGGATGAAAGATTCGGTCCCAACTGAATTTAATTTTCTCACTTGTGTGTGCGTGTGTTTCTTTTTTTTTTTTTAACGAGGACTTCTTATTAAATAGATGTTTGTAAATGAAATTATAGATTTTTAACTACTGTGTCTGGCGTCCATTTTGATTCGGTCTGTTAGCCATCAACTGAGAGTGTATATGTGAGGGTTAATAGTAAAGCTCTTTTTCTTTTCTTGGCAACGACTTTATGCATTACCTTTACTTGTTGGTTTTCTTCCAAAAAAATACGATGGAAGATGATATCCTTATTCACCAGCGTTGCAGCGGTGCAGCGATCGTTAACGTACACGTACACATATGTTTTGCGTTTTCTGTGGTTAAAAGGACATGTTTAAAAGATTAGGTTTAAATTTCTCGTAAAAGTATTAAAATAAAGCAGCTTAAAAATCTTGAATAAAACAAATTTAGAAAAAAAAATAAAAAAATAAAATTAAAAATAAAATTAATAATAAAAATTAGAAACCCTTAAGTGAAATTTGAATACCCACCTTCCTATCGAATTATTTGTTAGTAAAAACTATATTTTTTTATTTTTTTTCCTTTCCTTAAGGGGAATAATGTTAATTGTCCGACTAGACTAATAAAATAGGCAGACAGTAGTCTCACCTCTACAACAATGCAGTAACAAATATATTTGTGCTCTTGTCCAAAAAAGAAGTTAATGTTTATTTTATACCTTAAAGAATGGACGCATCTCAAGAACGACTACGTGTTTAGGATTAAAAAAAACAAAGACCCTGAAAATTACGATCAAAACATTTTTCCGTGTGCCCTGAATGAAACTAAATCATGAAGAAGAAGACAAAGACAAGAGAAATTGAATTCGGGAGAGTACGTTAAAAATTAAATTAAATGGATTTCTTATTAGATTCAATTCAATACAAATCATATTCGAAAATGCTGCTGCCTAATAATAATTACCAAAAAAAAAAAAAAAAAAAAAAATTGAAAAGTAGATCCGTCTATTCAAACTTTCCTTTGATTTTTGCGAATTGTTTCAGCTTTAAGACATATGCTCGAGGCGTGCTTGCAAAAGGACCGAAGGAATCCATCTTGAAATTGGTAATGATCTGTTCGATTTTATTAAGAGATCTGTACCAGGTATTAAGCTTTCATGACTTTAGGAATTCTACATGACATATATGCAGACAAAGTAAATAGATCCCGTTAAATTAATTCATGCTATAAACATAAACGCTATCTAAAGAGATACATATATATATATATATGTCGTGAAATTAATATTGTAATCCTATCCCCCGGTGGTGGGTAGAAGTATTGGCTTAAAAAAAAAAAAGGAAAAGTATTATAATTGTAATAAATCTAGCTTTTTTTTTTTTAAATATATGTAAAATAACATTATGAGAAAAAATTACATATTTATTATATAAGTACAAAATTTAAAATTTCTTTTAGTTTTACGTAATGCTTTTAAAATGAGAAAACTGACTGTTTTTAAAATAATTTTAATTTTCTAAATATTTTTTTAAAATGTATTTAAATAATTACTTTGACAGTACAATTTGTGCAACACAAATTTAAAAATATAATTTTTTTTTTTTCTATTTAATTATTATTATAAGTTTTTTTAAGGTGTAAACAAAAGACTTGAAAATTTTTTTTCGAAATGCCATTTATTTTTAATTTACATAAGGAAATAATTATTTTTAAGCCCCGCAAGGGGGGGAAATATAAATTGTGTATACCTCGTAATATTTGCCAGATTCATAAACCCGCTCATATGTGCAAGCACATTCCCAAAAAAAAAAAAACACACACACACACCCACGTACACGCAGACAGACAGACAGATGGACAGACAATTAGACCGACAGACAGAGAGATAGATAGACAGCCCTATTTAGCAAGCGTCTATCGGGAAAACAGATGAAAATTCAATTAAAATATTGTCCGCCATACATAAAAATTAATTCGTAACAAAAACCGAATAAATTTGAAAGAAGAAAACAAATATTTAATGACAAAATAAAATTAAATCTAAAATCAATTCTTCATCATTTCTCTACCTCTATCTCTTCGCAAGTTTCGTTAACTCATTTTCATCCACTCGAACAGACAGACAGACAGACAGATAAACATACTTGGAAAGTGTTTCCGTCTGATGACAAAACTAAATGAAAATTTGACTAAAACATTGGTCGCTATATATATATGAATATGAAAAAATTTAAAAATAAAAAGCAAATATTTAACACAAACGCAAATTGTGCCTAAAATCCTTTCTCTACAATAGCACTTATAGTAGAGGGTATATTAAACTTGTGCGGACCTATGCAACATGCAGCAGGGCTTAAGATACGCCCGCCTCTTATTATATCGATCGATTCAGAAAATCATTCTAAGCCTGTCTGTCCATGTAAGTTTGTGTTGAAACTACAATTCACAATATTTCAAGTAATTTGATCAAATTGAAAATGGTTCGGATCGGCTCACTTTTTCAACCGATATTCTTATAGCGCCCTATTTTAAAAAGTCGATATATGGAGAAAATTTGTAATTTTCAAAATTTCTCGACAAAAGTGGCTAAATACTAGTACGTCAGCATTTTAAATTGGCGTGAAAACTTTGAACCGGCAGGGGCAAAGTTTTTGAACCCGCTCTCATATAACCAACCCTACGAAAACTGAATCTTTATGCGGTAAAAAGGCCTAATTGTTAATATTTCCTGGTGAAAATTAGTTCATAATAGTAAATTGACATAGAAATCAGCTTTACCGAATTTGGACAACGTAGATCCATTTTGCATATAACGATTCCTCCAATATGCCGGCATCCATGAAAAGCACACCTTTGCATGAAAATAATGTGTAGCGTTTGGTGTGTTATTACCAGAACGAGGGAGTAATTGTTTTAGACGAAATGGGTAGTGTGTATAGCCAGCCTGATCCGACTACAATCTTCTTACTTGTTTTTCTCAGAGCATAGAAATAAATGGGTCTTTAAAGTCATCTTCGTAATATCAATAAGTTTCGCTCTTTTATTCTTTTCTGTTTTCTTGCCTTTCGCTTAGTAGACAGATCGATGAACTCTGGCTCTCGCAGTGAGGTGTCGCCCACTTCAAAATTGATTTGTTTTGATCTCCTTCTTAACCATTAATCAATAAAAGTGATTTTAGTTGATGATGCCGTTTCAAAAATTTTCCCTTCAAGCCGATCGGTATTTGAAATATTTGCTAAGCTTTAACTTTTCATTAGCTTAAGTAGCAAGCTGCCACAAATATAGTAAAATACTTTGCCAGGTCGATATCGATTGCATCCGATGTTTTTAATGAGCTGATTAAATGCCAGTTAAGTCCCCGATTTAATGGGCATCAAATCGAAAGATCACTGTGACAATAAACAAAGAAAGTGGAAAAGCAAATTCTTGATAACTCTCCTATACGGTGGCATACTTTTAGGAAATAACAAAATCATATTTTCATATCGTATTGATTCGAAACTGACTCCTCTTGACGAAACTCGCTCATCTTCATAAATAATTTCTTAAAGTATTGCTATATAATTGAGTTTTTACTCAATATATTTAACGCATATGCAAGAACAGAAGAGAAAAATGCGAAGAAGAGAGAAGTAATTCGAAAAGAATTCTAAGAAACTTTCGAAGAGGAATATCTCATTTTTGTTCACTTCGTAAATACACCCAAGTCTTTTTTTACACGGTAAGTAAAATCGGTAGAAAATCGTGTAAAACAATGCATCTGACTTATCGTAAATTTATGCATATGTTTAACACAACTTTAAAAAATCGTGTAAAATGAAAAAATTCCAACTATACTTACTTTTCTCAAAAAAAAAAACAAACCGAAAACAAAACAACTAAATTTTTATTGTAAAAAATGAAAAGTCATTTCGTAAGCGCGTTATAAGTCAAAATAAATTATCGGTTTGTGTTGAGGAGTAAAAAGTTTTGTATCATTTTGTGTTTTGCTTATAAATTCCTTTGAAGGACTCGAACAAATTTATCGCTTGATGAGCGTGAACCCAATTTTCTCAATTCTATAAATTTCAAATAAAATTTATTTTACGTATTATACTCTGGCCTTTAACGAGCTCTGTCCGTCCGTAAATTGCATATTTTTACCATCGAATCCGAGTACATTTAAAAACATGCAAAAAATATGGATTATAAAACAGTGAAACGTGCACTTAATTGGGACCCTATGAATCAAGTGCCTACCAAACGGCGACGCCTTAACCTATATGGAAAAGCTGGTAACGTGTCGCGCTACGGCGTAGCTGATATTACCTATCAGACGGCTTGTGACGCTTTAAATCCTTCAAGTCCGAGCAGTGGTTTTGTTAAGGAACCTCAATTAAGTCAATTTGACGATGCAGGCGTGCCAACAATATCGCCCATCCAATATACGCGATGAGATCAACAGACTGCATAGATGCAAACAATTGCCATTCTCTATGCGCGCTGTGGAGCATATGCAAGACTCGGACTCTGGTAGCTCAGATATGGATGTCGAGTGGCCGCCACAACGTCCCGACAGTTCTGAAAAAGCATTATTTACATTTAAAGAGGTGCAACTAATATGTGAATGTGTGCTAAAAGAGCGTGAAGATGAATTGCGAGAAAAATATGATGCGATTCTAAGCAACAAACTTGCCATCTCATCTTTTAATTCTATCGGCGCGGCGCCATCATCACTGTCACAGTAAAGGCAAAAAGAAAAAATAAAAAAAAAAAATAAAAAAAAAATAGCACAGAATTCTCTTTCTTTCTTATTTTTATACATTCCTTGAATTTATAAAAAATTTTTTAAATTTGTTGCAAGCAAATAAAAATTTTTAATAATTAAACAACACCTTAATATGCCAGCAAAAATAGTATTAAAGAAAAAAAAAAAAAAAAAGGATTTTTGTGGATTCGTGTAAAAAAGTGTATTTGCTCTTCTCGGTGAACCGCGTAAAAAAGACCGTGTAAAAAAAAGTTGAGTGTGTATATTTGTTCATAATTTCCAGGCGATCTCTCTCACTTGCATGTGAAAAGCGTGCCAATGGTATCAATTTTAACTTTAAAGTTGAATGGGCTCATATCCCAGTTTTGAAGCTTTCCACACTAAAACATACACAGACACACACGGACAAACGGACAAACGGATAAACCCCGTATTACTTATAAAACAAAACAAAAAAAAAAAGAGATAGCAACACAAGGCCATAGTCTGTTCATTACTTCCTTTCATGCAGAATTTTAAACTTAGAAGTAAAGAAAACCTGATTCCATAGTTAATATATATATATATATACATATTGTAAGTGTAAAATATAATTAATAAATGATTCCTTTAAGATGATAAACTTTGTGTTTAATTTTTCTTTTTTTTTTTTTTTTTTTAATTTTAAACCATTTCTTAAAATATTTAATAACATTAATGTTATAAACTATATGCATAATAAAGAAATTATATATATATATATATATATATTAATATATATATTGTAAAAAATTAATTAGAAAACAACAAATAAAATTGTATAAAATAATTACATATAAGAATTTCAAATATTTTCAATAAAAATATTGATTTACAGTAAAATTAAATGAAATAATAAATAATTGAATTAATATTTTATACCCTACATCACGCTTGTCATGCAAAGGGATGTGCGCGACATCGAGACGGACTCGAGATAGATCAACTTTTTATTATAACTATCGAATCAGTTATACTTGCTTGTCTGTCTGTCCGGTCGACCGTACATCTGTTCGTCTAATATTCTCGTGTTCAACCTAAACGCCGTTACTTTTTCAAATACTTTTATGAAATATAATACACTGGCGTGTTTTAGTCCAAAAACGAACGCTCTTGAAAATGATACGGATCAGACCACTTCTTCCTCCTCATCTCATTTTGCATAATCGTTATATGAATAACTATAGAATATTGTACATTATTAATGGTGGACGACCGGTACCGAAATACCTTTACTAAGCGTTTTTTTTTTTTGCGAAATTTTAAAAATGCGTTACACACGTTCGCGCAAAATTAATATGCTCCGTACCACAAGTGTATAGGGTATAATCAACGCTGTTGAAAATATTGAGTTTTATTTAATTATTTACTTCTTTTTTTTTTCTTTGGGTAAAATAATACTTTTTTCTAAAATTTATTAAAGGAATTTCCTTCTTATGCATTTCATTTAAGTTAACGATTAGACTTTGTTTGGGGCGATGTGTGCATCATACCGTCAAAAGGTTGGCCCCTCGCTTTTTTGTACCGATCAGAATCATTTTCTCGATACGTGTCTGTCTGTCTGTCTGTATGTTTACGTTCAATCTATGGATCGTTTATAAACCCTACACCACTTGTGCTACAAGGGTATATTAAGTTTGTGCGAATGTATGCGACACCCAGATGAATTCGCCACAATTTATTATATCGAATACCTTTGTAAATCGATGTAAGCATGTTCGTCTATCTGCCGTTTTTTTTTTTTTTTTTGTACAAGCAACCGGCGGCAATTATTGAGATATTTTTGGTACGTCGACTTGTTTTGACCCAAGGACGTAGGGCGGTGTAGAGCGTTTAAGTGGGGTAAGAGTGGGTAAGAGCGGGTAAGAGCGAGTGGTCCATGGCCCACTATAGTATTTTTGCTTTGCAATTTTGTTATGAAATACATGGTATACCTTCTAAGCGGCGATATCGCCATGTTGTCGAGAATTATGGAAAATATTTTGATTAACATACAACGATTGATCAAAATTTTTGCAAGCACATAATTAATAGAGTTTTCGTTTAATAGAATTTTGGTTTAATAAAACAGCGTCTGTATTGATTGAATAACTCAATAAAGATCGGGGGAAAACTGTTATTTTATGTAAGGAAAGGTCATCGAATGCAACCGTTGTGTACATTGATACTTCGCATTATTTTATCCTTTGATTTGATTTTAGATGTCACTTATACAGCATGGTACAGCATGGTATAGCATGATAAATTCAGAAAACAATCTGAAAGGTCTCGAGGTATCAAAAATTTGTATCGAAACAGAGGTCCGTGGTAATGATGTCAGGACAAATTACGTTCCTATAAAAAGAGCGGTTCGCCAAGGACGTGTTTTGTCTCTTCTTCTTTTTAACATCTACTCTGAGGTAGTCTTTCATGAAGCCATTCAAGCGATCGAAGCACGTATTAATGTCAATATGTGGACAATACAACCATCCCAACAGATAATATGTAGGAGCTGGAGACGATGGTTCAAGCTGTACATGATCAAAGTAAAGGCTTTGTGTTAAACCTAAATATCAGTAAAAACCAATTTATGATCGTAAGTCGAGCGAAAACATCATATGCAAATGCCACTCTATCAATGAATAACTAAATGGAGGAAAGGGTTTTCAAGTTTTTATACCTTGGATCCATATTACACGAAGACTGGGACAGCGACGTGGAAATAAAAAGAAGTATAGAAATGACTAGATCAGCGCACACGAAATCTTATTCCTTCTCCTTCGCTTCATAAAATGCTAGCTATTGTCGGTGCTCTTGCTTGGTCTAGAATCATGGACATTGAAAATCAGTACAAGAAACAGACTGTAAGCCTTTGAGGTGTGTTATTACCGTGGAATTCTAAAAATGTCGTGGGCAGATCGCACATCCAATGTTGAACTTCTGAGCAGAATAAACTCTGAGGGCGAGCTGCTAAGGTATATTAAAAAACAAAAAATTGTGTATTTTGGACACATAGTACGTGGAGAAAAATATGAACTCCGAGATAATAATAGGCAACAACTTCGGCAATAATATTATGCAAAAAAATGTGATCATCTATATCCAGTAATGGATAGGTAGTAAAAGAAAAAGAAGATCAAAATACATGCAATCACCTGCTAAATAAAATTTACTATCACTCATTTATCAGTGGACACACATTAAAAGACTTACCAATATATGACGGGATCCCATAGTCAATCTTCCGACTTGACTTTAACACATCTGTCTCGATGGATTCTTCGCGCAAAAGATGCCGAACAGAAATCTTAAATTCACTTCTTCTTCTATTTGAAACCGGAATTTCGAACTTGGCCAAATTAATCATATCTGAATTCGAGATCAACTGACACTGATATCGAGTAGGATTGCCCCATCCAATATTCTATCTGACTAAACGTTACACCATAGATTTTATAGGAGAAATACGTGAAATACTTGTAACTAACTTATACTACGTGTTACATCGTTATATACAACAAATGCGTCACATATACAACGACTACTACAGCAATTAGAGTATGTTGCATCACATTTTCCATTTGAGACGACGTACATGCTATAGCTTTTATATACGAGAAAATATTAGAAAAAGGACAAATGAGAGACTCTGATCGCTTTCTTGTGAAACCTACGCAATTTAAAGGCGCTTTTTTTTGCTTTTACGACACCGAAAAACAAAATACAGGCTTAATAAGATTTTAATTCTTTCATCACATTACAGTTTTTTTTTCGTTCAAAAATAATTTTTATAAACGAGACCAATGATCTATAAGTTACTGCGATTATCCACGAACGCGCGAGAGTAATATGAATGGCATAGGGGTTAGTGTTGAAAAGAGGATAAATTTCTCATATAAAGATTACATTTTGTAATGTGGCGGAAATTGCAACAATCTAAATTAACCGTAAACTTTATTAGGGTCCAAAAAAGAACCTTGTGTTCACATTGCATGGTTACTATAGACGCTTTTAACTAAAGTTCTTTGTACATATTTAATGATAATGCTTCATTTTCTAATAATACGTACATATGCAAATTAAAATCTTACTTTTTCTGAAAGTTCTTTTTACGCAGTCATAGTATTAACCACCAGCTATTGAAATTCATTACGATTCAATGCAATTCTTAAACAAATAGTATTTAAATTAATTAAATTCTCGCCATTTCATATTATATTAGTTTGAAAAAGAAACGTGAGACGGCGAAGAATAGCAGCGGACGGTTTACGGTTTTCATTACCGAGCTAACTCGACATCGATTTTGCGTTTTGGGTTGTTGGTTCCCGTTAACGAACGTTCGTTGATGCTACTTGATAGCGTATGAATGTCTGCTCGATACCGAACCTAAAATGCCATATTTTAAATCGAAAGCAAAATACTTATCGAGTTTCACGTTCAAAAAGGAAATAAAGAAAACCATTGTCATGAAATCAACTATTTGACAAAATTAGTGGGCATGGAAAGATTACATAATCTCAGAAGCTCTAAAATGTACGGAAAATAATAAAATTAATTATATTCAATGGTTTTACCTGTTAATGCCATAAAATTTGCAAAAAGATAAATGAATATGGAACTAACAAATAACGAAAATGCATGAGCGATAAAAATGTGGAAGTAAATCGAACTTAGAATCTGTACCAAGAGATGATTTGCGATTAATGAAAGTGTTACTATGCGCCTGATGGATTTGGTGGGGAAGAAGAATTTTTTCACGACCAATCTATGCGAACTGGAATCTATTTCCCCAAAAAACTAAACCTTCTTATTTTTTCATACAAATGCAATAAGCCATTCCTTGTAAATAAATAATTAACACTTATCAACACTAGTCAGCAACAGCTGTTGAATTAAATTAAACAACTGGCTATATTGTTTACAGTAAATACTTTTTATTTACATTTCGGGGTGGGAAGTCAATTTTCAATAATATATTTTAAATAATATACAAAAGAGAAGATGTTACGAAATCCCGGAATCTTGATTAAATTTAATGAATTATCTGGAAAACGATTGTTCCACCGTGAGAATTGCCTTGTGTACGCAAAAAATGCAATCGTCTTCAAGCAAGGAAAGATTCTGGGCAAACTTTACGGTAATCGTATGCAAGGCAGTAAAAAAAAATGGTTTCCTTCTACAACTGAATCGACAGACTCTATATTGAAGAGTTCACAATTTGGAAAATCACGTGCAGGTAGTAAGATTAATATCAGGCGTATGGCGGTATTGAATAAACTTTTTATGGAGCATATAACTGATCTAATGGCTACTGGAGAGGTTTCCGAAACTGTACTAGGCAAAAGTTTGCAAATCTCCAGAGTGAAAATATCGCCCGATTTTGGTTTTATTAATGTGTACTGGATAACCACTGGCGATATGATACGCGATGCTACATTGGAAATGGAATTAAAACAATGTAGCGGCGTGCTAAGACATCAACTATCGCAACTTGATTTAATGGGCGTGGTACCACGTATTAAATTTGTTAAAGATAAACTTTGCAACAATATGTTTGAAGTAGAAGCTATACTTAAAACCATAGATTTTGGCGAAGCTGATGATGAGCAAATACAAGAACACCAAAATATAATAAAGCAAAATTTGGAAGAGAATTTTTATTGCATAAAAAAGGAAGATGAAGTAGATAAGAGAGACACCGCCAAAGAAGATGCAACTGAAGAAACACTTTTACTCGCGTGTCAGCCAAAGGTGCCAACAATGCGTCATGATGTCTTAGGTCTGGATCACAAAAACATTATGATGAAAATATTGACAAAAATGCGGAAATCTAAATACGCCTGGGAGTTGCACCAGCAGCACGCCGGCATAGAAAAAAGTTACGCTTCTATATCTCAAGATTTTCATAAAAAGAAGTTGCTTGACACAACAGTGGATTCAAAGAAATTTGAAGAATTCCTGGCTAAACGACGAGATGCGAAAAACACGCCTGAACGTAAAAAATACGTAGATCAACGCATTGATTTCTCTAGCGGTCAGATGGACGATTACGCACTTTCGGTAATGCCAGAGCCGCTAAGGAAACTGTACGAGGCCGAAGACTATTTACCAGAAGATGTTGAAGAGAAGAAATGATATTTGAAAATTTTCCCAACACCCCGTTATATAAGCCTACTTGTAAATAAAAAGAACTGGTTTTAACGTACAAAAAACTTGTTTCCTTGTTTCTATTTTATTTCATAGAAATAAAATTTTTCTCTTAAATATTTTAAATACATTCTATAAAATGAATTAAATTTTAACGTAAGATCTCGGGAACGGTAACTTCTGGATTTGCTGATTGATTAAATAAAAGATGATGATGAAGGGGAACCCGGTTGTAGAAGCTGAAACAAAAAGTATTAACTGATTCACTTCAGATTTATAAGCGGAAAAATACGATTGGATTTCATTTAAATAGTCAGAATAAAACTTATAATTCATCAAGAATACAACAGTCGAAAGATGGTGTAAAGTTTAATCATCATGAACTAAAAGAGTTTGTCCGTTACATATAAGTTTGGACGCAAACAGCGAAAAAAACTCAAATTTAAATTCTCTACGCAAATTCGAAATAAAAAATGTAGTTTAGAGAATTGGCAGAGATTTATAAAAAAAAATTATTTGCTGCCTGATTTAAATTATGTCTGCAATTATTTTTGTTGTCATTTTATCAATTACCTTAACAAGTTTTCTCTACGTTAATTGTTGAATGTCATACGCTAAAGACTTGAGGATGTGTTCACTCCGGCTATCTTGTCTTAATCGAATAGAGCGAAGCCCATATCTTCATCTGATTCAGACTCTTCTTTTTCTTCCTTCTTCGGTTCCTCTTTTTTGGCGCCAGCTGCACTATCGCCACCAGCCGCTGGAGCTGCGGCAACTGCTGCTACGCCACCACCTACCGGCATTGATGAGAGTTTCTCGCGGCCATTTTTAATTAATTCTTCAATGTTTTTGCCATTTAATTCAGCCACCACTGCCGATAACCGTTTGCTATCAGCTTCAATACCCACCGAACTTAAAATTTTCTCGATATCGGCATTTTTTGGATTCTCCAAACCGCCAAGAACAGCTAACATATATGCAGCCACGTAACGCATGCTGTTTTATAGAAGAAATGAAACAATTTATTTAAGCAAATTTCCAATCCATTAATATCTTCATCATCTTAAATATATTGCTTTTAAATTTATGTAATTATCTTTCTCCATCATTATTAAAAAAGAATATTTTGACATCTTTTAGATAACTTTACATACTTTTAAGCCTTAATAATCGACACGAAACGTGTACAGCACTTTTCAACTTGGAAAAAAAAAACACAACTTTCGCTTATAAACTTTGTAAGTAAAAGAACTGCTTGTTGTGTTTGACATTGTTATGAAACTTCCGTTTTTTGACATATACTAACACCATTTATAAATGTAAGACAGAGTTGTTTTAATGTTTATAATTGCAATATTACAAAACAAAATTATTAGGGGTCGACACAACGAGGCGTTATTCCTGTTTTCTGGTGGCACTCTATCTTTACCGACTTTTTATAAAATTTTGTGGGAATTGACAAATCATATGGTTTTGATAAAACAAAAAAAAAAAAAACACCAGAAGAAATAAACACAATTTATTTTAAATTTATAAATTATTTATCTTATTTATATTTAATGTGATTGTCAATTTGGGCTTAGGCTCATATTTTGTAAGAAGGGAAAAACAAGCAATAAAGACCATTTATTTTAAAGTTGAAATATATTCACCAAATTGCTTCTTAGAAAGTGACAAATAATAGTTTTTAAGTTATGAATTAATTAATACCCAAAAATATATTTACATATACGTAATCTTCTTTATCACTAATAAGTGAAGAAGCGTATTTACTTTTATACTAATCTTCTTATTGTTATTTTTTACAACTATGTTGTTTACGTTTAGGTTGATTTCTTTATTTTTATTTCTAAAAGTATTTTTATTTACATTTTCTTGTAAAACAATATGGTAGCGCGGCTGATCATTTTATTTATCACTTGGCAGTTTTTACACGAAAACGAAGATGCCACCTCATTGTGTCAGTGCCATTATTTAATACTTCTTGCTACGACCTACTCATCAATGTTGTTTATGTGATAAAAAATATTACTCTGATATTCCATTAATGTTAAGACAAGTACCGAATTGAACCATATCCATATGCTAGTACATTGACCACTCCGATGTTTCGAAAGATGTACAGGAGCTGTTTGGTGGGTTTTCACAAGGGATTTGAGTAGATTTTTGATCTTATTTAATATAAGTGGAATATAAATGTTTGGTAAACGGTCTTTCAAAGACGTAATTTAATCAGATCAAGTCAACTCTAAACTTGAATTTTCTGTCGCTATTTTTAAGATTTCGAAATATGTTAGCATTTATTAGTAATTAACGCTATACCCATTACTGACATAAATATTTGTTAACCGAACTACTCGTTTTTTATAATGTGATTGTACAGTTCGGTAAACTAGGTATAAGTACAATAAATTTGAGCGAGAAGAAAAAAAAGGAAAGCAACTGAGTTTTATACTAATAGTTTATCTAATTCGTGAATGTAGTTCACTTAACACTCATAGGCTAGGCATCGATTCCACATTTAACATCAAAATGCGATGCCAATAAGGGAAAGTTACGTAAAAGAGTACACACAAGTCTGGAATGACTTTATTTAACAACAGAATAATATACGTTTTTAATAAATATGCTGAAGTCAGAAATGTACAATTGAACATGAAAACATTGTTCCCCCTATTCACGCTGATCGAGAATGTATTCATATATTCCGAGCGTTTAGTAAGTAAAAGACATCGTAATAGGGAAAAAGTTTTGTTAACAATAAATATAAAATCAGAGATGTTACAATTTTATAGCTTATCTTGCAAACTTCCATGCAAAAAGAGTTTGGTAAACGAATAGTGGCATTACTGTTGTTTGGTCATCTGCTTAAAGAAAACAGAAAATTTTTTACATAAAACTCATGGCAAAAGTTTATTTTGATAAAGTCTACAATAATTTATAGATAATTTAAGCGAAAAGATTGATACTTATTTTAAATAAATTATTGAACAAGTGCTATTTGATAAAATAATGTTTTTTAACACGCGAAACGCTAATAATATACGCGATGATTTTACTAGTAATAATATAACGGGAGGAAATGGTAGCGGTGGGATTAGTGGTATTTTACGTAAAGTGTCTGGCCCGACCGCCGGTAATACTTCCTCCATCGTTTCTTCAGCAACAACAACAACAACAGCAACAACCATTAATATAAATGTAAATCAAAATGAATCGCGTCAAGTCGATTTATTGGTTTTTGGTTATGCCTGTAAAGTATTTCGTGACGATGTCAAAGCATTGGATATCGATCAAGGGAAACATTTAATACCATGGATGGGCGATCATAATCTTAAAATTGACAGGTTAATAATTGTTATATAGTACACGTATACGCATATATAGAAAACTATTCATAAAACATATCTGAATGTGCATTTAATTCAATTTTCACAGTTTAAGAAAAGTTTAAAAGCAGATAAATTTTTTGGGTAATTATCGATTATGTAGATGTAAAAATATTAAAGGTATTGTTCGCGAGATTTTGATTCCGTAAAAGTTCTTTTGGAGATGAAAACCAAATAAGCCTTTAGCTTTGCTTTGCCTTGCATTCTGGCGAACTAATCCTTAACGAATCTTTTATATTTGAAATAACTTGAAAATTTTTAGAAAAATTGAAAGGCAATTTCTCAGAAAGAAGTAAATTTTGTAAATTTCATAAAAACAATTTTTTTTTTGATGGCGAATTGGTGTTAAAATACAAAAAAAAACTATTTTGTGTCTTAATTTATTATGAATATACAAAGAACCTCCGATTACCTCATAAACTCATAAATAATAAGTCATTTGTTTGATAGCATTCCGCTTGAAACTAATGCAAAATGAAATTAAATCCCATTTCATAACATATATAATCTAACAGACAATGTTAGTTAAATTTGGCTTTTGGATGGAGTGTCTTTCATACCCATCATCGTTTTGCTGTTCTGAAACGATATACGATTTACAATTTGAATATGAAGCGAGATTCCATTAACATACGATACGTTACACAATATATTTTTACACAATTTTTCAGCATCTCGTTGGTAATTATATAAATTAAAAACTACATTTATATACACAGTATTGTTTACATTTGATTTTTCAGTAATTGTAGGCCACACCTTAAAGCGATTTAGCTGATTTACAACTTGCCCACAAAGTATATTACAATTAAACAAAATGCAAGTTTAAACTCAATGGCATAGAACAAGGTTTCATTCAAGCAAATTTCCCGATAGTACACAAGCTAGGATATTCAAATCGTTTCCACATCTTATCCCGATCAGTATTATACGTTGTTTATGGGAATCTTTGACACATCTATTCTATTTCTTACTCGCATTTACTATAACTGTACTAGTGATAGGTATAGAGACTGGAATTATAGTTAATACTTACTACTGCAAGCAGATGGAGGATAGGGGGAAGAACAGGAAAGATGGTAACGGCCCAATTCTATGATAATTGTGGTATTTTGGTGATTTAACTTTTGGTTAACATATTTCCGTAGCTAGAGAGTTTATTGCTGCTCTCTTTAGATAACTGTTTGTAATTAGTTTTCCTCTTGTTTAAAAAGAACATACGAACATGAAAGACCAGTCTGTGCTGATAACCAAATTATAAGGTTAGAAATTCTTCACCAGGCTCTGACCTTCTTGCCAAATGCTGCAAGTTTTTTTGCAACACTCAGTACTTGGGATATTTGCTAGCTATTAGTCCTTCGCCTGATCCTTATGTTCCAAAATAAAAAAACTTCTCTTCGATTTACTCACTGCTTTTTTCATCATTCTCAACAAATCATATGAAAATAGCCCTTTCAAGGATTATCGTGCTTAAATCTCCTTCCTTCGCCCTCTAAAATTTTCGATTTAGAAACCATTTTTTGGTCAATTGCTGACTAGAAAAAGTAACATGAGGTTAGAAGCTAAGTTATACCTTACACAACTTGCGGTACAGGGTGTATTAAGCTTTTACTTACGGTTGCGAAATTCAGAAGAACTTGAGATAGACCTTCGTCTTATAATATCTATCGGCTTAAAATCATTTTCTGAATCGACCTAAGCTTGTCTACCCGCCTGTCTGTCTGATTTCGATCCATGTATTTTTTTGTATAACCTATAGGTCGCAATTTTCGTCATATGTTGGTGATAGTCGCTACACTGACGTGTTTTGACCTAGGGACGAACATTATTGAAAATTGTTCGAATCGGATCGCATTTACGGTCAATGAAGAAATAGTGCAATTTTTAGAATTTCGCAAAAAGATTCGCTTACTAAAAGCATTTCGGCATTCTAAATTGGTGCGAAAACTTTGGATCGGATGGGCCAGTTTTTTGAATCTCATGCCACATAACGGTTCCTCGATAAGCCGAATCTTTATATCGTCCACAATATTAACTTGACATAAAAATTTACGTAACCGAATTTGGACCACGTGAACCATATTGGATATGCTCAAAACTTTGTAATATTTTATGATGAAGATTTGTCCTCAATAAATCAGTCATAGATAATATGGATTTCAGATCTATTTTTTAGACTGCGGTATATATAGGAGCTCGCATAAACGCAACCTTTCTACGGAGACAAAGCCTAATTTCTGGCTTGTTATGACAGAAGTAGCTGTATTTGGCGAGGTGATGTTGGGCAACTAAAGCGACATGGCGCATCATTAAATGCTTTCCACCACTTGGCTTAATGCAGTTATTTATATAAAGACTTTTAAAAATAAGGCCTTACATTGAAAACGGTCGAAACAGTGGTACGATCCGGACCACTATCAGTAGCGTCTCTTCTTGGGCCAAAGTATATCGCTCTACCAAATTTCGTCAAAATATCCCTCAAAATTGCGACAGACAATCTTAGATCGATTCAAAAGTATCAAGCAGCCTAATAAAAAAGCGGGTACGTCTTAGATCCTTGTGGGTGTAGCGTACATCCACACAAACTTACTTACTATATCCTTGTACCGTAAAATCTTTGTTCTAAAGAATAGGCACCAAACTCTTCAATGAGCTGCGATCGTTCGCAGCTTGGCTGGAAATTTTAATCTTAGATCGGGATATTCATGACTTCACAGGTTTATGAGCCGACGTTCCACATGGTATAGAAAACTTTTTGCGAAAAAACTTAAATAACCCAAAAAAAAAAAATGTTTTTCTTTTGGTTTCCAAATCTTAGGGGATTATTGTTCCATATTACTGGACTTAGCTGGGGTTTTTGGACTTAATTCCGTTTAACGTAAAAAATGAATTAAACAATAAATAAATTGATTTTGCAACAAC
Organism: Glossina morsitans morsitans; assembly: GCA_001077435.1. NCBI lineage: Eukaryota > Metazoa > Arthropoda > Insecta > Diptera > Glossinidae > Glossina > Glossina morsitans. Next base: position 16,775 of record CCAG010011658.1, on the reverse strand, counting down.
AATATAAAAAGACACTGTCCTTTAAATCTGGTTGGAAAAAACTTGTGTGTTTATAATTTTTAAAAATATTAATTTCTTAGCCCTAGTATATCACGGTATGTATGAAAAAATATTAAAATAAAAAAAAAAATAAAAAACTAAATACTAAAAAAATTAAAATTCATATTTTTGTTTTGTTTTGTATTTTTTAACCTTATTTTGTGTTAGATTTTAATTTACTTTAAATTATTTCTTTTTTTCCATAAAAAAAACAATTTGAAAAAAAAAAAAAAAAAAAATACCAAAAAAAAATTAAAAAAAAACTTTTTGATAAAATTGTACCGCGTTTGTTTCCGATGGCGTCAGGTATGATGTGCGTGGTGCTCTCTACGATTTAACACCATACGAACCTCCGCCGGGAGGTTATGGCAATCGTCTCGATTATCTTACACCGGAAGAGCAGCGGGCCGAACAGTTATGCGAAGAGGAACGTTACTTATTTTTGTACAACGATGAACTGGATTTCATAACCAATCAAGGTAAGTTGGTTCTCACAGACGGACACGAATTTCGTATTGTACTGCATTGTTGTTGTTATATGCAAGATATCGTCTATGATATCGTGAACGTGAATTTTTAACAATAAAATTTTTAAACAAATATTATAAAAATAATTTAGCTATAGAAATGAATTTCTTAAACAAAAAACGAAAGAAAAAACAAGAAAAAAACCAAAAAACCAAAAAAAAAAGAAAGAAAAACAAAGAAAAGCAAAAAAATTTCATCGTCTGAAAGCACGTAAGTAATATTAAAACAGAAAATTTCAGAGAGTGGAACTGATTCAGCTGTTGAATTAAAGAATATTCTCTCAAGGCGTATACACGGCTACCAAGCTCACAGTCCATAACCAGGTAAATATGAAAAAAATTTTCTTAACAACTAATCGGAATATCTTTGCAGAGCCTTCAGATAATCGCTCTTCTTTCCACCTATAGACATTAATATGGTGTTAGAGAAAGATTACAATTGCGTTTCTAAAAGAGAGCTGAATCCACTTTATTATTAAAATCTAATTATTTTTTTTTTTTAATTTCAAATATTTTCTATTTATTTGAAACACGAAAACAATTTTCGTTTTATGAAATTTTTAGTAAAAAAAAAAGAAGAAAAAAAAATAAGGAGAAACATTTCTAAAAACTTCTTGAAATAATTGTTTGTTTGTTTTTGCTCTACCTTTTAATTGAGTAAAACTCATGCCGGTTTTGTTTTTGTTGTTTTTCTCTAACACTTTTTTGGGTTTATTTTGGCCTCCATTGTCGTTGATTGAACATATAAAGAAGAGGAATTGAAACGTTTGCAACAGGAAACAAACGGTGCCGGTTACAGTCAAGTGGATTTCGCTTACGATCGCCAATCAATGCAAACTGAATCGACGCTGATCACGTCGCACGGTCAGAGTCGCGAAGAATACATGCCGTCGCCGACAAACGAGGAGAGCGAACAGCAGGCCTTTCAAAAGCCCCATAATTTTGAGGTACCAGCGCATATTCAATTGGTAAGTGTTTTTGTTTTGCTTACGAAACCATCAAAAAGCGTGCGAGAAAGCTTTTACCCAAACTCGATTTATTTACATGGAAATTAATGATTAAAAGAGAAAAATATGTTTTGGTAATGTTTAACCCACTCTGGGAGGCTTGTGAGATAAACATCTTTTTTTTTTACCCATTTATTCGCACAAGTAGCCGAGTAGGTAAGAATCGTGACTATCAAGTCTGTGTTCACGGGCTAAAATTATCAATTCGGTAGAGTTTAGTTTGGTCGTAGTTATAGTGAGCGCTTAGTCGATAAAGGCCTAGGCATTATCGGCCGGGCATGCAACCACAATCTCCCCATCTCTTTCTCTTTTGTCACCATACTACATGAATGCGATCGCAAGTGATTAAAAAAAAAAAATCTTTAGAAATACTATAAGTATATAATTGTGACCATTCAATGAAACCATGAAATATGTGCGACCAAACTTAATTCATTAATTAAAATTTCAAAGCCATAAGTAATGGAAAAAGAAAGAACTATAAATGTTTTGCTAATTGCCAGGTCGGATCCAAGAATCGACAAGACTAAAAGAAAATAAATAACAATCTTTGATATCCATCTCCATATCAAGTCACTACAATATAGTAAGAAGACGTTATCGTTCGGTGATAGACATAAGAAGCATACAAGTTCATAGGTGTGTAAGTAAAGTCCTCCCTTTTTCATTCCCATCACTGAAAGATGCGGGCATAGTCATTTTCTTTTTTTTCCGATAACCGATGTCTATCCATGTGATTTTTATTGTTGGTACCCGCTTGGTCGTAAAAATGAAGATATCGACTTCAAATTTGGTAGAAACATTGGAAGTCTTTGTACGCAGATTGGTATTGAAAATGAACCAAATTGGTCCGATCAGAAGTCCGCAGTGGAACATAAACTGAACGCAACTCCGTTTTTCTTAACAACAATTTGTGGGTTTTTGTTTGTTATTCAAAAATTATAAAAATTATTAGGCTGACATTTTCCAAATTTAGTTTACGAACCATTCCACTTTACGTGCAAAAATGGAAAGAATCGGCCATGTCCCCACAAAGTTAAAAAACAAATGATTAAATATTTTTGTTTTTTCCCTTTTTTGTGATTTCATGCTTATGTATCGTAAGGTAAACAAGACAGAGATCTTTTGACATTATCGGGTGGCTTTTGGATGGGCCTGCCAGTTTGGAGGCGAAATAGACATCGACCCATTGCCGCACATCTTTAACTTCTATGAACTGCTGACCTGCGAAATCCTCGTGCATCGACCTGAAGAAGTGGTCATCAGAAGAGACCAAGTCTAGAGAATACCGCAGGGTACGGTCAACCTTTCCAGGTAGAAAATCACTTCCTGCGTTGCTTTTTTTTGCTGGAGATGTACGAACGTATGCAAATTTCACCATTTTCGAGGCAACAATTTCTTGCCCGAACTCTTGCAAACTAGCTTCCAACTGTTGTATAGCTTACTACATTTTCATTTCAAGGTTAACGTAATCATTTTCGTAGCTTTAGCTCGAATAAATGACATCCATCCCTTTAAACTTAGATATGCTCCGAAAGACAATTTGTAAGCGATTGAAAGTTACGCTATTCGAAAATCAATATCTAAATTATCTATAACTGAAATGTGGGGAAAATTGCACACAAATTGGTGTAGAGGAAGGTCGAATCGTTATGTACACTGGTATTTCCCATTTCATTTTTGCCTGTAAAAGTCGCTGATCGAAAATTTTCCAAACCTAATGGACCTTATGGACTATCTATGCACACAAACCTTTGACAGATGTCACATATATTACATTAACATTATTAATACGCACGCCCGATTATCTCGGGTGTTCCCAAGATAAGCGATAAAAGTATTCAAGCGTTTCAAAATCATTCCTTGACGAGAAGTTTTTGGGGAATAGGTCTCCGTCCATTCCTGTGTGCATTGTTTATGTATTAGCCAGTGAACTTTCTCCATATCCAAGATCAATCGTACTCGGTAGCAAAGAGCTAAAGACATTAGTTATTTAACGTAATCACAATTTCGCCCTATCTCAAGCAATAGCGATTTACGATGGACGAAGTTTGCGAAATGAGTATTTTTCAAAAAAAAACAAGTAAGAAAATTATATTCGATCCTGACCGAATCAAGTAATGATCAAAAAACCAATTTCTTATTCCTTTTAAAAAACAGACGTGTTCTTAATTTACGTGGTGCTATGGGCGTGTCCTTTAACCTATTTGGACCATTTTCAATACCAACTCGTGTGCAAAAGCCTCCAAAATTTTTTGCCAAACTGTAGCCGATAGCCTTATTTTTGCAACCAGAAGTATGTTTACAACAGACATTTTACAGACGGAGAGACGAACAGACGAACATGCTTAACTCGATTTAGAATTTGATGCTAATCAAGAATATACATGCTTTGTGGGGTTTTTGATACTTGCTTCTGGGCGTTGTAACCGTTTGGACAAAATGAATATATCCTCCTCATCCTTCGGTGATGGGTATAAAAAGAACGGACACTTCGTAAATGCTTCTTTTGGGCACTTATTAGGCACGACTAGTCAATCAAATAAGAAATTTGCTTTTATAGCATCCTTTATCAGTAATTCGTGTATTTCCCTTCACTTTACAAACTCACAAACGTACCGATTTTTTTTTTATATTTAGTATCAACAGAAAACTTTTCTCACTCACACGATTGATTTACTTGCCATTCTTTATGCAACTGTCACTTCAAATGAGGATGATTTTAACCAAGCAGATATTTGTATAGAAAGACGCAAAAGGACCTCAATTATGCTTGCTAACGACTCATCCTATAACTACACTACTTTGTCAGAAATTTATAGACACACTGACAACTCACCAATCCAGTGATCTGCATATTGTTTAGTTACCTGAGGACATTGCAGCATCCGAAGCAATGTTCTTGTTAAGAATTTAAAAAAATTAACTGATATCAGCTAAGGGAACCTTAATAGATTCTAAATTAATTTAATTTAAAGTCGATAGCAAGCAGTCAGCGACCATTTCAATAAAACAGTAGGAGAAATCCCTTGAAGGGATTGGTTATTATTATCACTACTACTATTATTATTGTCATTATTAATTTAAGCAGAGAAATAAATGCAAAGACTAAAGCCTTTAAGTAGTAGCATCTATCTGAAGCTATCAGAAGCGTTATTAAAAACTCGGCCGCCTTTGAGATTTGAGTCCACCAAAGAGAGATCCTAATAGTCTACCCGATTCTTGACGGAATTGAAGATTGGGATAAATAGATTTAAAGATTCAATAGGAACGAAAGTTGTTGATTCAAAATACTGAGATATTGGAGAAGAACTAAACATTTGGAATGAAGTGTCGATAAGAATTGAAAGTCAATACCTCTAAAGTAAGCACTTCCTGTAAACAATCAGGATTCGGTCTTGAGCTCAATATAATGTTTGTCTTATCAATCTTTAGTTATTGCGTTCTTTTTCATTTATATAGCCGGAAACTATGAAACAACATGCAATTATTGAGAAGACCGCCCGCTTTATAGCTTCTCAGGGAGTGCAAATGGAGATCTTGTTGAAGGCTAAACAATCTAATAATGTACAATTTGAATTCTTGGCTCAGAATAGTTCATTGAACGCGTACTATAAGCATGTTGTAAATGCCATTAAAAATGGTACATATCCTAAAGTGCAGGTGACGAACTTGCCAAGTCCTCAAGAACCAATTGCAGATGATCAGAGCGCTGAGTCGGAGATAAGTGGCGGCGCAGTAACAGTTACAAAGCCTATTATTACCGTACCGACTATTAAGTACAAGCCATCAGTTGATTGTGTCTACACTCAGTTAATTAGTAAGATAAAAGGTGTACCATTGCCGGAACTGCACGAAGACACCTCACGACAAAGTTGTGGTTCTCAAACGGAGCATAGTAACGTTGCTTCGCCTTGTACAACTCCGGTATTGTTACAATACAACGGCACTACGTATTTACCCGAGCATGAAGAGAATTCGAATTCAGATTCAGTTACAAATAAGGCAGCTTCAGCCGCTTCCACTGAATTGCTGCAACCACAAGTGGAGGTCTTGAAAAATTCCAGTGCTTTAGCTTTAGCTCAGAATTACAGCTCTGATTCAGAAACCGAGGAAGAGATGTCGGCTAAAAAGGAATCACCTGAGCCCCAGTTAGAATTCCCAGTGCCAATAGAGAATTTGAAAAATATAATCGACAAGACTGCTTTGTATGTTGTAAAAAATGGTCGCAAATTCGAAGAAACCCTCTTAACAAAAAGTGAAGAGCGCTTTACATTTCTATTGCCGAACAATGAATATTATCCATATTATTTGTATAAAATTACCGGTGATCCGAACGCGGCGTCCAAGGAGCAGAAACAACGTAAGGCGGCAGCGGTAGCGGCAGCTTTATTAAGTAAAAAGGGTTTGACGGGAGAAAAAAATTCATGTAAGCAGCGAAATAAAAAACAACAAACATTCATTTATATCGATGCGTTTACGTTCATTCCTATTTTAGCCACGCCGGTGTCCTTCTCAATTAAATCTAAAGATGAGACTAGCGCGGGAACTTTGCAACAACCTGTCTTACCACAAGATCATAGCGATGAAGAAGATGTTGCTTCCGCTGCCCTTGGTAAAACTGCGCAGCAGAACCGTCAAGTGCCCGAGCATGTACAGAAAGCTATACAATTCGTCGAATCGCAATTAATGGCTAGAAATGCTAAACTAGCCGCTGTCGTTACAGCTTCTCTCGTTAGTCAACCTGCTTTGGCATTGACAAAGTCGAGTCTTTCTACAGCACTTGCGACTAGCTATAGTAAAACAACTACAACAAGTACTTCAACAATTGCAGCAGTGCGTAATGAAAAATCTCATATATCTTTGGCGAAAACGGAAGCAGAAAGAAATGCTATCTACGAGCAGCAGCAGCAAAACAAACACAAAGAAATGAAAAAAGGTAAAATTAACGAGAAAGAAAAGCGAAAAAGATGGATGGACTGCGATATATTTTTGAACATTTTTTCTATTTATTTTTTTTAATATTTTTTTTTTCTTCAAAGCTGAAGAGAAGGTAAAAGACAAACTGGCACAAATTGCTCGCGAGAAACTCGGCGGTTTAATATCGAAAGAGAAACAATTGCAATTAGAGCGCAAACGTAAAGCGATGGCATTTCTAAATCAAATCAAAGGTAATTTTTAAACCCTACACGTGAACTTGATAACATTTTATTCGAACACCTACCTCGTTAGTGATATATAAATAAATGCGACTTTCGTAGAAACTAGCGCATTAGGCAGAATTTCTCGCTTTTTTTACGTTAGCTTTTATGTCCTGCACCACATTTGGATGTGTGTAACAACCATAAGGACTTTCGATAGATCCTCGTTTTATTCTACCGATCGATTCAGAGTTACTTTTCGAATCGTTTTAAGGTTTTTTGCTCGTCTTATTTTCCTTTATGCAATCTACAGGCTGCAACTTTTGAGATATACTGACGTGTTTTGGCTCAAGGACGAACCTTATTGAAAATGGTTTAGATCGGATAACCGTTTCCCGCTTCTATTATGAAAAATCCTTATCTGAATAACTGTACATTGGTGTAGAGTATTGATTGAAGGACCTTGTCTCAGTATAGTGTTTTTACTTGTTATTTATAAGCCCGCTTACCGATTGAAAACGCGTTATGGTACTTTGCTTATGTTCGTAACTCTCGAGATGGACTTGACTTGCATTTGATCAGCTCGTATTACGCCACGTTCTTATGATCAATTTAACAGTTACAGAGAATGGTCTTGTGATCATAGATATTCGGCTTGACTGGGTTTCGAATATGATTTCTTATGTTTTTCCAATTATCGTACAGCCATATTCACATTGCATCGTCAGTCGTGATACGAATGGTGGTGTTTTAATTTCTATACATAAGATAAATAAATTTATTTTATTTTTAGGCATTTCTTCGGCCGAAGAGGCTGAACAAAACCTGGAACATAACGAGGATTTAGAAAAACCGGAAGATGATGGCAATGTTACTGACGATTCGGAAACTTCAGTACATTCCATACCGATTACTTCATATGGGCCAGAAGGTAATACGGATGATGATGAACAAGAAGAACAGAAAATGTTAACAGCAGCTCATAAAGTTATAGTACCAATACAAGATAAAGAAATTGCCGCAGCAATAAGTAACTCAAAGGCTTCGACTCAAGAGAGTATGTCATTGAGATCACTATCCATAACGGTATCTGATGATGAAGATGTACAATTAGTAAGTGATACAAAAAGTCGAAAGGACTTTAAAAGACGTTCCCGATCCAAAACTAAGGAGGGGGAAAACCGCGTTTTGCCGACAAACTTAAAATCTTATAAGAAACATTATCGTCTTCATTCTAATCTTTCGCGTTCCGCTTCAGCGAGTTCGGCGAGTTCGAATGAAAGGCGCAGCCATAAGAAACGCAGCAGCAAATCACATAAAGGAAAAAATCCAAATCGAAAAAATCAACAAAAAGTAAAAAGAAAACAAAAAAATATACACGTTCACGATCAAAGTCACGAACGCGATCAAGATCACGTAGCTATCATCATCAACATCGTGACAATCATCCGCATCATCGGCATCGCGAACGCAGCGTAAGTCGGCACAAAAGTCAACGGAATCGAAGCAGTTCATACAGCAGTACTTCATCAGAATCGCGTGTCAGCTCCTCAAGTCATCACTATCAAAAGCGTAAACATTCATCTCAAAAGGCTAATAATTCTAAATACAGTTGCAGCAATTCCGACAGCCATAAGGAAGTGAAACGAAGTCGTTACGATTAAATTGTACGCTATAAATGTGTTAGAAATTAAGTGCAACTGAGCGAGAAGAAATTTTTTTTTTAGCAATCATGTTTTTTATAAATTGTGTAAAAAAAATGTTTTTTCTGTTCATTTTATTTTATATATATATTTTTTTTTTTTTTTTAAATAAATTAAAGTATTTTAATAAAACGTTTTGGCAATTTTCATTTATTACATTTTACTAATACATATATAAAATACATAAAATAAGGATTCTAACCTCATTTATTACACATAGCATAACCTCAATGTTTTTAGCACAAACTGGAATATTAAAATAGCCAAACTATTTTTTTTTAAAACTCCAACACCCCTGGTAAATATTTATCTATTAAATTTTGATAGTAGGGCCAGAGAGCGTCAATATCGGGAACTTTTTCACTTTTGGTGTATAAATCGTAGCGACTGAAAGCAAAAGAGGAGTAATTGGAATTTTTTATATAAAATTGAAGGGATAAAGCAATTACGTATAAGTTTTGTTTACATTTTTATTTTTTTATACTCATCCACAGAGGATGAGAGGTGCATATGGTCATTTTGTTAAAACCAAGGAAGCTTAAAGTACATACATATTCGTGAGTAGCATCGAATTCTAAACTGATTTAAGCATGTCCGTCATTCCGTATATCTGTCCTGATCGCAAAACTGAAGCTATTGGTTTCAAATTTGGTTGAAACATTTCAAGTTCTTGAAAATGTGACAATTTGGTCAAATGACACGCCCACAGTACAGCTTAAGCTGAGCGTGAGTCCGTTTCTTTAAGCAAAAATTTATGGTTTTTTGCTCATTACTCATCAACTATAAAAGATAGAACGCTGGAATTTTCGATATTTACTTTGTGGTGGACCGCACTACTCACGTACAAAAATGAAGAAGATCGGCCATGTCCAGACAAAGTTATAAGTGATCAAATGTTTATTTTTGTTTTTCCTTTTGCGACGTCTTCTTGCTTATTACTCATAACGTAACCAAACAGAGTGTTGAAGGAAGAATTGCTTTTTTCCTAGCCGTATAATTAATTAAGTATCAAAAAGAAAAAAATCTTGGATAGATGAACGCGGCACGCGGACATCACGACTTCACTATCCGATGTGTCGATATGCGTGTCATATAAAAGGATTTGGAGCGGGGAGTAGATGTAGATGGAAGATGGTTTTTTGTCCGCAAACTACAACAAACACATGATATAAATTTCCAGTTTTTTTTTTTTTTTTTTACTAAAATAGAAACATTCAGCCACGCCCACTCAATATTATAGATTATAGGAATTTAGTGCCAGCTTTTTTTTTGTCTTTTTTTCTTTTTTTAACATAACCGTGGTGGGTATTCAAGATTCAGTCGTGGCCGAATATCATTTCATTTTATTTATAATGTTTTTTTTCCGTGAAATTTTCAAGTTTAAGTTCATTCTAAAAAGAACAAACAGAGATTGCAACGCCTTGAGTAAAATGTATGAAAGAACAAAGCTTGGAATACTAGCTTGCAATGGGAACAATGGCTTTAGATCAAGATAATAGATTTTATTGACGTATAAAAGAGATTTGCTTCACTCACTTGAATATTAATACCCATTTTTTAGTTTCCTCATCTTCGGTCGTTGCTAAATGCTGATAGTCACCACCCGTGTGCCAGGGATAGAAAGAATGAAAGCGTATTATTTTGCAGGCAATATCAGGTAATTTCGTTTTATTATGTTTCAGCACTTGATACATGTATTCGTCGTGACCCCATGACATTAACAGATTATCAATGCCACACTGCGGCCAATACATACCGTATTTACTGTTATACTGTGGATTATCAGCATCGGGATTACCTTGAAAACTATGCTTACGATAAACTATGCTATCAGACCAAGCACAACCAACTGGGAACGTATCACCCACAACTGCCCATTGCGGTTCGTCGTAGAAGGCCATTATTTTGCCCAAATCGTGAACTAAAGCAGTTAAGTGCAACCAATCAAATTGTGGAAATTCCTCACGTGCCCTCTCGGCCGCTTGAAAGGCATGTACAATATTAGGTAAATCAATATCGGGATCGGATTCATCTACCAGATAGTTTAGTTTTTCTAAAGCCTCTCGTACCGTCGCACGTAAAGCATTAAATTTTAACCACTTATTATGACGATTCTTAACAAAGTCGACCGTTTGATTTAAATGCATCTGCCTATAGGTGAGACGGACACGTTCTTTAAGAGGATCCGCGGCGTCGATAGTGTAATCACGAAATTTCGAAAGACATTTGTCAGCGAATGACGTTTCGGGACGCAGCAATTCCGAAGGATCGATGAAATCGATTTTATGCTGGAAATAATTAACTTCCGTTTACTTTTCTTTTTTTTTTTTGTTTATTTATTTTTTGCGAAATTTTTTTCTTCAATTTTTCATTAATTACCTCTTGCAATAAACGCATTATTATTATTATTATTATTGAAATCAATTTTGATTTTGTTGGAAGTTTTGTTTTAGTAATTCTTTAGTTTTTTTTTTGTATTTAATTTTAAACTTTTGTAGTTTCAATTTATTTTCGTTGAATTTCCCGCGTAACAGTCGTTTGAAAATTTCAAACACATATAAATTACTTATGATGGAAATACAAATTTATATGTTTCGACAAGAGCGTGTCGAAGCGTATTTCCTAAGAACTTGAGAGAATAATTAATCAGTTGATTCCCTCTTCTCTCTCCCTCTCTCTCTCTCTCTCTCTCTCTTTCTCTCTCTCTTATTCTAGCTGTCTAATTATTAGTTCTTTTTGCAGCTTATCATCGTTCTTATAAAGTAGGACAAAAGGACGCTTTATTGATTTTAAATAAGCAGAGGTGACAAGTAAGAAGATAATCGCCACATATATATATGTATTGTAATGCAAAGTTTAACCTCTTCAGGGAAACCGCCCCATATTTGAATATTTATGGTTTTTATTTAAATCAAGAGAGAGAGAGAGAGAGAGAGAGAGAGAGAGAGAGAGAGTGAAGACAAATAAAATGAAATTATTCATAAACAAGTAAAACCATTATAGTGGGTCACGGCCCACAATTAAGTACCCTGCAACATTCTAAAGTTATTCATATAACGATTTTCCAAAATAACGCATTACATGGGAAGTGGTCGAAAAAGTGGCAAAACTTCCAATGGCGTTCGTTCTTGATGTAAAACATTCATTAAAATGTCTCGAACACTTGCGATCGGTAGGTTGAATATAAGAAAACGAGAAGGACAAGCGGACAGACAGACAAGCTTAGATCGATTCAGAAAGTGATCCTAAACCGATCGATATAATAAAAGGTGAGCCTATCTCAAATTCTTTTTAATATAAATTTAAGCCATAAGTGGTGTAGATTATGGAAATGAATGACAAATAACAGAAGTCAATATTTGTTGTTAAAGAATTCCTTTACATTACTTAACTATATTTTAATAGATAAACAGTCTTGGACCTCGTACGAACGTTACGAGTGTTACGAAAATGCCATTTTTTTAATGATTTAGTTGAGTTCTTAAGAAAATAAAATCCTAAAGAAAGGGGAAAACCAAGAACATATCCATGGCGCGTCACCTGCGTCATGCAGCTGGTAATTGGCAAAAAGATTAACAATAATTGGCAGAAAATTTAGCAGAAAAACCGATTAACGGATTAAAAATGTCGCAATGAATGCGGGTAAAGGTAAACTGCTCATAAAAGGCCATCGAATAGAAGAGTATTTGCGGGACGAGAGGAGTGCGCGAAAATTGAGTCAAACGTTAGCCGAGAGAATTGAGTTGAGAGACTTGAGTGGCAAAGCGCCGTAAATTTAAATTTCTGCAAATAATTTGTAAATAGATTCCCTAAATATATATATATATATATATATATATATATATATATATATATATATATATATATATATATATATATATATATATATATATACATATACATATACATATACATATGTGTATACATTAAAAATCTAAAATCAGTGGCGCGAACTTTATTTGAAAAGAAATTGAATAACACACAGATACAATTCACAAGAGACGGATCTATGTTACAATACATAAATAAACTCAAAGAAAAATATCCTTTCACAGAATTTGAGGCGAGAATTTTTTACAATTTTGTCACTCAAACGCATCAATAATCCTATGTAGTATTCACTATTGATCGTTTGTCATTATTTTAAGATAGTCGATGAATATTATATCAAGCGTAGCCCAAAATGCGAACGTCAGAAATCTTCCCAGATGAAATTTGTGTTTGTTGGACGGCTTTGACCGGTTACTGTCCACTCGGCTGACTGTCGATTCGAATGTGAGCAAAAGCAATACGCATTTCGAGCAGAGTCTTCTCATGCAAAATACAAATAATACACCGCCTTCTGATATATTTAAGTTCTCAACTATCTCAAGCAAGTTCGCTTTTCGGTCTTCGGCAACGACTTCGTGCGCCTTTTTTGATGTTTTCTGGAACAACTGGCGATTTCGCTCGACCAGGAGGGTGCAACGTCGTCGATGTTTGTATGATCGGGGTTTAAAAAATCAGCAAACCACTTGTCTCGATGAAGGAGAGGTACCTATCTGATCGCTTTACCTGAAGGCTATTTTCCTTTTTTTTTTTTTGTCATTAAAAAGCAACGTTTTACCCATAAATGAAATTCCGGTTTTTTCTATTGTTGTAATGGTGTAATGTGATGGAATTTTGAAACCTTTCGTTTCAAAGTTATTTACTATCTAAAAATCATATGGTGAGTGATGTATATTTACGAATCGTGAAGACGAAGATAGCTTACGCCATTTTCATAAGGCGCAAAGAGTCATTCAAACGATATTGCTGCTTAATCTTTCTACAAAGTCATTAAATTCATGGATTTTTTCTTAATCTCAGCAAAATGCAAAATCCTCAATAGCAACTGCGCTAATACAAATGAATAGATAAAATGAAAAATGACTTAGTATTCGCATATGATTTCGCTAATAAGTTAACTCAAGAGAACTTTTAAAATCTAAACTGAAACTACAGTGGGCCGCGGGCATTGTTAAATGCCCAAATATATCATCATATAGTGAGGCATTGTATGGGAAGTGGCTGAAAAAGTGATCCGATTGGAGCCATTTTTAATAGTATATATTCTGTGGGCCACTAAATTTCCTTAAAATATCTCAAAAGTTACGACCTGTAGATTGAACACAAGAAACCAAAACGGATGGACAGACAATCTTGGTTAGACGGAGGCTTTTTTAAAAAGGCGGGCTCAATAAAAGCTGGATGTTGCATATGTCCGCACAAACTTAAAATATCCTGTACCGTTAGTGGTATGAAGTCTATTATTAAATAGTGGGTATCGGTACGTATTAAGAGAATGATGTGCATATGAATTTAGATTTGAGTTATGGCCCCTTTGAATGTTAATTAAGTCATCAGTCGTTAAGGTGTAGTCCACACATTTTTGACAATTAAATTTTCATATATACCGTGTACGCGCTAAAACAGAGGCAACAATTTATGCTGAAGCTGACACGAGTCGCAACATAAACCAAGCAAAAGCGATCATTGAAGTCAATTAACAAAAAAAGTTTTAAGTCAGTTAACAGTCTTTCTGCTACATTTTAACGGTTTTGTGTTGTTTACTAAATGTACTATTACTACTACTACTACTACTACTGTATGTGTTCTCATATATTAAATATTAAAAAAAAAAAATAACAAAATTATATTCGTCTGTGATTGAATCTTTTATACCTACCACTTTTATTCCAAATGTTCGGTGGGCGTGGCTGGAGTTTTCTATTTCTGTAGAGTAAAAATGGAAATTTGTATTGCGTGCTTGAAGCCAATATCTTCATTTTTGCGATCACGGGTACCTTTATTACAGACATTGTGCAGACAGACGGGTCGACAAACACATCTACAAGCGTTCGTATGTAGACTTTATAGGCTCGGTTTTTGAACCTTCTTTCTGAGTGCTGCTCAAATTTTGTCAAAATTACGAAATTTTCATATTTCATCACATTGAGTAGGCGTGTGCGATTTTTTTTCCATTTTTGTACAGTTGCTGTCACATATACATGGAACATAATTCTATAAAATTTTTAATTGTTTCGTATCTGAAAAAACCACATTTTTTTTTTTATTTTTGCAAGCAGAGGGTTGTTTTATATGGTGGGCATATACTTTAATGGATTTGGCTCAACCAAGGCGCAAGTTTCTACTTCCAATGTTTCTCTTTTTGCGACTACGAGAATTTTCGCAGACATTACGTACGCGGACAGGCAGAGGGAGGGATAAGCTTAAATCAGTTTGGAATTTGATGCCGATCAAGAATAAGGGGTCTCTTGTGCGCTCTGTTTTGGGCCTTTCACCCGGTTCAATAAAATGAATATATGTCTCATTCTTCAGTGACCGGTACAAAAGAAAAAAATACCCAAAAGAATTTTTGAATATTTAAAAAAAAATAAACATTCCTGAAGAGGTTAATTATTGTAAAATACAAATGGGTTGAGCAACTGTGACAAACTGAGCTCAATCAAATGCATGAAAAATGTGTTTTCTTTTTTTTTTTTGTTTGTTTTTATAGGGGGGTGTGTCAGTGGGCCAGATAAGATAGTTATTACACGAAATTCTGATAATCGCTTGAAATATCGCTTGTTTTGTTTGTTTTTTTTTTAAGTTTATAGGCCTCGCAAATGAATGTATGGACGAAACAAACTAATTTTGCGAAATCGTGAGAGTATAAGGTATTCCTTATGCGATTTTTAATTTTTTTTTTTTTTTTTTTCATTAAAAGCTCTCTTACAACCCTAACCTAAAACTCTCTTGACACTAATTATCTAAATCGTTTGGAGTTTAGTGCTTCACCGCAAATTAATATCATGATTCCGTGAGTGAGGTACGGATTAATGAATATCAGTCACTACCAAATGCATTGTTCTCTCTTCATTGCATGCGTTAGTTATTTATTTCACTTACTAAGACGAAGACATTACAATGGGTATTTGTATTGAATCGAATTTTCCCATAAGACATTCAATTGTTTCGTTCATTGCAATGAAATTTAAGCGCGCACATATATACTAAATTGCCCTGACCGGAAGTGATTTGTATTGAGATTGATTAATTTCTGGATTGCTTGAACAGTTACTTTTGTAACCGACAATAGATAAATGAATATGGAAAGTTTCTGTGCCCCTAAAGGGTAAGTTCACTGATTATGAATTTGATTAAAAGCTACTTACTTCTTTCATGATTTCAACTCTGACAAGTTGAAGCATCATAACCTTCAAAAAAAACAAGTAAAGATATTATAGTCGGGCAAGGACGACCACTTTGCTTATTACAATTATTCATTGACTTTGATAATAATAAATCAAACACATTACACATTATTTTTATGTAACGGCATACTTTTCATAAAAGTCCATATACTGGAGAGTGCCCGAGCCGTAAAGTGACGCGATCTAAATTCTAGAAACGTAATTTATTTCCTAAAAATCAACAAGTTTGACGTTCTCTCCAGATAAGGGTTGCTTTCCATAACAACCCTTACATATGTTAGGGTGTAAAAAATAAACCTTACCGTTATTTTGTTTTGTTAAATTACTATTGCGGAGTAATTTTTATCATAAAGTATTTCAAATTAAATCTTTTTCTGAAGGGCTTATTGTTCATGAGAAATGTTATATGGAACGGGGTCCAATGCTAATGAAAATTTGGTCCACCCAATTTTCATATCAAATTTCTATCATGAACAAATTTTCATCGCGGTTCACGCTTTCCTTATATGCGGAGCTTTCCAAAAAATACATCTACACGGTTCAAATCCGTTCGGATTGATTTTTTTGTCAATTTGTTATTATGAACTAATTTTCATGATGAAATATTGAGAACTATAACTTTTTACCATATGAAATCCAGTTTTTGTGGGAACTGTTACACAGGGACTTCAAAAAAATAGTCCCAGCTGAACCAATGCTGAAATTACTATTACACAGCGAGTTTCAGCGAAAAATTTTGAAAATTGCAGCAAGTGGACCGTTCCGAACCATTTGCAATAGTGTTCATCCTTGGGTCAAAGGATGTGAGTGGACCAGATTTTTGAAATATTTGCGACCTGTAAAAAGCGAATTAATTTGTAAATGATCGAATTGAATAAATTGAATGAAGAATTTGATCTCAATTAGGTTTAATACATACTTAGGTATCGCGTATACATTATTATGTGTCATGGTGTTGCGAACGCATTAACAAATTTAGCATGTCCTCGTCCTTCGTTAGTGCTTGTAAAAATAAAAAAAATATTTCTATTAGAAAAATATGAATGAATGAAAATATTGATTGCGTAACGTTGCTTCCGGCGTTTTCTAAGAGAGAGTGTAAACAATTTCGCAGGGTGTGCTG